>PITA01007857.1:0-88591 GCA_004023965.1 Spilogale gracilis | reverse complement strand
AGAGCCAAGATGCCCTTCAACAGACAAATGGATAAAAAAGATATGGTCCATATATATAATGGAATATTACACCTCCATCAGAAAGGATGAATACCTAGCTTTTGTATCAATGTGGATGGGACTGGAGATTATGCTGAGTGAAATAAGTCAAGCAGAGAAAGTCAATTATCATATGGTTTCACTTGTGGAGCATAAGGAGTAACATGGAGGACATTAAGAGAAGGAAAGGAAATGTGAACTGGAGTAAATCAGAGGAGGAGACAAAGCATGAGTGAGTGTGGACTCTGAGAAACAAACTGAGGGTTTTAAAAGGGAGAGGGGTAGGGGGTTGGGTGAGCCTGGTGGTGGGTATTGAGGGCTTGAATTGCATGGAGCACTGGGTGTGGGGCATAAACAATGAATCTTGGAACACTGAAAAGATAAAATAAATTATTAAAAGTTAAAAAAAACAAAGTAAAGGAAAAGAACAAATACTAAAATTAAGAAAATCTCTTCAAGAGGGACCTGTGAGATTCTGGACACAAAGATAGCCCATAGATGTAGGGGGAAAAAAAAAAGGCACAGCAGAAAGCTATGGTCATTCTTCCCCCGCCCTCTTCTATTAAGACTTCAGTACCAACTGGTGCCTGAGGCAGCTCCCAGGGCTTCCAATCACTCCAAATAAACAGAACATCCTAGTAAAGAGCTGGATGTTCGCTGTGCAGATGTAGCTCAAGACTATCTTCTAGCTCCTTCTTCCACTCAGACTGTCGCCATGAAGCTCCCCCTATAAAGAGAGTCTGGGAAAGGAAACAACCTGGGAAGTACCTGGCATAGACAGAACATCACTCTTCTCCAAGGGCCATGTTAGCAGTGGAGCTTCTCCAAGTGATTTCACATGAGTGGGTACTAGGAGCCAGATGGTAAGTGTGAGCACAGCTGGCAAAATAGACTGGTGTGAGCACTTGGGAGACATCATGTTGGAAATTTCTAGAAATAAACAGAGGTGCACTTTTGCATGTTTTTAAATACAATGGCTATTGAAGAACTTGTACTAAGAGTGGGAAGGGTGTTGGTTCTGCAATTTTCTTACCTGATTCAACATATTGGTATGGTCTGCCATGTGGTAGACACTATTCTAAGCACTGGCAATATTCCTGTCCTTATGAGGCTTATATTGGAGCAGATAAAAGATACAATTAAAAAGTAAGTTATAAGACATGTTAGAAGATGAGAAGTGCTAGCAAAGGAAAATAATAATAAAACAGAGGAAGGAAATGAGAATTATAAGGGTAGGCACCAAAATTTTAAATGATGGCCAGGTGACATAAGAGCAAAGACTTTTTGGAAGTAGGGGAGCAAGTCCTGCCAATAAGTGAAGAAAGAGCACATTGGGCAAAAGGACCATCCAGGACAAAGACCCTGAGATGGGTTGTGGCCTGAGTGTTTGAAGAAATGCAAGGAGACCAAGTGTGGCCATTGAGTAGTGAGTGTGCCTATTTTACATTCCTGGTATAACCTTTGATATTTCAAGTCATTTGAATGTTTTATAATGTTTGCTTTAACTGAATGTAGATAATATAATCAACATAATCCACTTACCCAGGCATACTTAAGTTGCAGCACTTTGCAATTAGTTGAAAAACTAAGAATGAGGGTGCCACCATCATCCCCTTCCACATATGGAGCAGTCATTACTCCCTCAGGATACATCACATGTTGTATATGTTCTGTGACCATCTGACATCATGTCAAGTATGAGTATCGGTATCAGTTCACAAAATGATATTAATAACAATTTTTTCATTAGAATAAAATGTAAGTATTAATGCAAGTTCAAATACTTTCTTCCAGTCTGCCCATACCCCCGTCCACTGTGATGATCTTGGGTTCTGCTATGGCAGCTCTCTTAGAGAAGCAGACCAATTGCCCCCAGTTCGGCTGCAGTGTGAGTCCTGGGAAACTTCTTCTTGGCTCCAAGGAAGAAGGGATTTGTCCATGAGTTAAAGAGGATAGGGACCAGGAAAGTGACACAAAGGGCACTATCAAAGAAAGAAATTAAAACACAGGACAATGTGTCTAAAGAAGATGCCAGTCCAAAGGAGCAAGGGCAAGCATGGAAAATCCAGAAGGAGATAAAGAAACAGAAACTATGAAAATATCTTATTCTTTGCTGTGCATTTCAAAATATATCTAATCCCTGAGATATTTAGAATGTAAAGTTTATACTAAAAAGAAAAGATTTTGAAGAATTCTTGATCAATCAAAGCCAGTTTGTCCCTTCACCACTCATCCCCACTTCCACTCCCAGACAAGGTGCCTGTTTGGCCCAAACTTTCTCAGTGTTAGCAGTGAAAATCCCACATCTCTGGAACTCTCTTCATTTCAGGGAAACCATTATAGTTTGTTACCTGACTCTCAAATGACATAAATGGTTCACAGATTTGGAATAGGGGGAGAATCAGAAGAGAAGAGCAAGAGTTTGACGCTGATATGGGTTTTGGAGAACTAGCCTCTGCAAAGGAAGAATAATGGCAATCTAAAACAATTTGGGGAAATCCAAAATTAAGGGGACTTATGCTTTCACTGTGAAATAAAATCTAAAGAAGTGATAAAATGCCTTGGTAATGCAAGGCAACATAGTGCAGAACAGAAACAGAAACAGAAACAGTTTGTGGAAAGTCCAGGCTAAGAGAACCTGAGACCACCAAAAACAGTTCACCACTTTCTGCATGACACAGGAGGAATGTTATATGTTTTCTGCATGCCCAGGAGGAGCTTGAAACTGAGCATAAGGAAGACACAACAGGGACCTGTATGGACTAGATGGGGAACGATGCCTTATCAACCTAAATGGATAGTCAAGGACCAGCTGGGTCAAAGAGGGATGACCCATGACCACATAAGCCCCTTCCTCTCACTCCCAAAACCTTGACACCCCAAAGCTCCTGGAACTTAGATGCAATCCTGCATGAAGACAGGGAAGTAGGGTAGGGGCATATATGTGACTAGGACAACTCTGAATTCACTTGAGATTTCTTTCCCCACCACCTAGCATAAAAGACTTAAAATACAAAAGAAATTCACTGACTGAAAAATTAACTTATATTTCCTACACACCTAAGTCTGTGTCCTGAAATGTATGATTTTTCTCTTTCTCTAAAATATATGCCTACACACACATCTGGAAGCATATACACCAAATGATAAACTATAGTAAACTTCGGAAAGGAGAGCTGGTCAATTTAGAGGACAATAGAATTTCTTACTCTTTACTGTTTTGAATGCTTAACTTTTTACTAAGATGAATTTATTACTATATAGTTAAAAATAAACAAAAGAAAGAAAACATGGGCTATCCCATAAGGATGGCATATGTTTACTTTACCACTGTAGTGCTGTTTAGGGACATATCAGTAACAAACAGAGTTAGGCAATGTAATATTCAATTTGAGAAAAGGGGGAAACCCAATGAGAGGCAACGGTTGGAATGTGACATGGACTGCAGAGATAGAGAAAAGCTGAACTTTTGTTGTATTGGGTTTTTAGAAAAGTTTCTGTAGGCTGATAGACTAGAAAGAAAATATAAACAACTTTTATAGTAGAAAAGAATGAGTTTTACAAAGCAGAGAATGGTATGAATCAAAACCAACATTCACTGGCTTCTAACAGGTTCATCCTCAGCAGCCCTGGGGCAACATTCAACCCTGCACCATCCCCCATCCCTGAGCTGCTCCTCTGCCAGCGTGGGGTCTGTCTCTCTCTTTTCTCTCTCTGGGCTCTCTCCTGTGGCAGCTTCCAATCAGCCCCATGGGTTTAATTAGCACTTTCAAGTAGATGATTCCCAAAGAGGTATCTCTAGAGGTGATCTCTCTCCTGGGTCACATTCCTCATACCAATTCCCTGCTAACATAGCCTCCCATCCTAATACATAAAAATACATGGGCGCCTGGGTGGCTCAGTGGGTTAAAGCCTCTGCCTTTGGCTCAGGTCATGATCCCAGGGTCCTGGGATGGAGGCCCATGTTGGGCTCTCTGCTCAGCACGGAGCCAGCTTCCTCCTCTCTCTCTGCCTGCATCTCTGCCTACTTGTGATCTGTCTCTGTGTCAAATAAATAAATAAAATCTTTAAAAAAAAAATACAAAGTCTGTAATTTCCCTCATCCTCCTTTTTCCATTTCTATTAATGACATTACTATCATTCCCCAGCCATGTGTTTTTGGATCAAAATTTCTTTGCCCTCTTCATCTCTTTCCCCCTTCATACAATCAGTTGCTCAGCTTTGTTGATTTTCCTTTGTGTATTTCCATCTTCTTTCCATTTGGGCCCTGAATTTTCAGCCTACCCTCCTACCTAGATGACTTACCTCATACCTGGACTACTGTAATAGTAGCAGTCTTCCAATTTCTGGCTAGTTGCCTCTCCAGAGACAAGTAGAACACATTTCACACAATGCCAGAATCTCCTGGAAGCACATTCATTCAACACAAATGAATTGAACACCTGCCCAAGAACCAGGCACTATTCTAGGCCAATGTGAACCACAAATAATTAAGACAATGTTCCTACTCTCAAAGAGCTGACATTCTAGTAGCAAGAGACAATAAACAAGAGATAATAAGAAGTGCCATGAAAGAACAATACATTGGGAGGACAATGCATTGGGGGTGGAGCTGACAACTTCCTAGAGAGTAGTGAAGACAGACTTCTCTGAAGAAACTACCCTTGGCTGAGAACTGAGCTGAGACTTGCCCCTTGGAGCAAAATATTTCAGGAAGAAGAGCTACAAAGTGAGAGAGGAGTAAGCAGGGCCCAGCTCACAGAAAGCTTTGTGGAAGTCTAGATTTTACTTATGTGAAGGAAATCCATTAAAAAGCTTTAAGCATTTGACTTGTCCAATTCAACTCAATTTCTTAAAAGATTACTCTAGGAACTATGTGGAGAATGACTTGTAGGGCCTGGGGTATGGGAAGATGGAAGAAAAGAGAAATGCAAGAACTCACTGAAGTGTCCAAGTGAGAGTTGATGGTGTTTTGGATGAGGGAGGCATGAGCAAAAATGTGAAGTGCTTAGGATGCAAAGTCAAGAGGAATTTGATAAATGGACTTACTGTGAAGTATGAAGAAAAACGTGGATTATTCCATGGTTTTGGCCTGAACAACCATATGATGAAGGTCTATTGACTAAGAGCAGGTTTGGAGGGCAAGGGCAGGGACATGTGAAGTTTGAGAAGCCTATTAGTCATCTCTGGTAAGATGATATTTAAGAATGCTTTCTTGTATAATTTCTAACTTTTTATTTTGAAAAATTCCAAATATACACACACAAAAAAGAATAATATAGTAGATTCGTATATACTCACCATCCAGCTTCAACAACTATCAATATTCATGTTTTATCTCTCTCCCCAACATACAGTTGCCCCACCAACCACTGAACTCCACCCAGTTGGTTTACTTCAGAGTAATTTCCAGATATTATAGCATGTTATCTATATTTTATCTATGTTTTATGTAAATGCTTTGGTATATACCTAATAGAGGAACATTTCCTTTATAATATATCCATAAAACCATTTTTAAACCTAATAAAACTACTATTAATTTCTTCATAGCATCAACTCTCTAGTCATTATTCAAATTTTCCCAGCTGCTAGAATAAAATAGAGAGTCCAGAAATAAACACTTGCATATTGGTCAAATGATTTTCAGTAGGGACATAAAGACCATTCAATGGGGAAAGAACAGTCTTTTTAGCAAGTGGTGCTGAAAAAATCGGATATCCACATGCAGAAAAAAAGATGCTAGAACCTGACTTAATACAATGTACAAAACTTAATTCAAAATAGATCAAAGACCTAAACTTAAGAGCTAAAACTATAAAAGACTTAGAAGAAAACATAAAGGAAAGGCTTTCTGTCATTGAATTTGGCAATGATTTCTTGGATATGACAATAAAAGAAAAATAAACCAACTGCACTTTATCAAAAATGAAAACTTGTATACCAAAAGACAGTGTGAAAAGGGTGAAATGGCACCTCACAGAATTGGAGAAACCATTTGTAAATTCTATATCTGATAAGAAGTTAATAACTCAAATATATTAAGAACTTCTTTAACTCAACAACAAAAAACAGTCCAATTAAAAAGTGGACAGAGTTGGGGCGCCTGGGTGGCTCAGTTGGTTGAGCGACTGCCTTCGGCTCAGGGCATGATCCCGGAGACCCGTGATCGAGTCCCACATCGGGCTCCCTGCTCGGTGGGAAGCCTGCTTCTCCCTCTCTCACTCCCCCTGCTTATGTACCCTCTCTGGCTGTGTTTCTCTCTGTCAAACAAATAAAATCTTTAAAAAAAAAAAAAGTGGACAGAGGAGTGAAAAAAGAAATTTCTCCAAAGAAAATACACAGATAACCAATAAGTATAAAGATGCCCCCTATCACTAATCATTGGGAAATGCTAATCAAAACCACAAGGAGATACTAGGATGGCCATTATCAAAAACTCAGAATTAGGAAGTGTTGGTGAGGATATGGAGAAGTTGGAACACTTGTGCATTGCTGTGGAGAATGTAAAATGGTACAGCCCTTGCAGAAAACAGTATAGTGATTCCTCCAAAAAATAAAAACAAAATTACCATATGATTCAGTAATTTCAGTGGTGGGTATATACCCAAAAGAACTGAAAACAGAAACTCATTTATTTGTACACTCATTTTCATAACAGCATGGAAACAATGCTGGAAGGGTGGAAACAATACAGTATCCACAGACTGATAAATTGATAAACAAAATGTAATTTATTCAGTCTTACAAGGGAAGGAAGTTCTGACACATGCTGCAAATGGATAAAGCTTGAAGACATTATGCTAAATACACTATATAGTCCACATGTTGCATTTGATTGACTGGTCTTGAAAATTGTCTATGAACTAAAACAATTCCCTCTCTCCAACTGCGTTTTAAGATTTTTATTTATTTAACAGAGAGAGCAGAAGAAACAGGCTCCCTGCTGAGCAGAGAGCCCGACGTGGGCCTGGACCCTGAAATCATGACCTGAGCAGAAAGCAGAGGATTAAACCCACTGAGCCACCCAGGTGCTCACCCCCAACTGCGTTTTTTACCTTTTATTGTTGAAGAGACCACGTTGTTTGGTTTGCATTCTGGATTGATTGACTGCATTCTTACCATGTCATTTAACATGTTCTTCTATCTCTTGTACTCTAGTAGCTGCATGTAGGGGTTTGATCAGATTCAGGTTCAGTTTTTTGGGAATGATATTTTCTAGGTTACTTCCAAGATCCAATAACTTCCTACAGAATCACATCAGGAAGGAATGGAAATCTGATTGCGATTCTTTTTCTGATGTTAAGATTGAGTGCATTCACATGTTGTAACCCTGATTCAAACATTATAAGATTCTCCATCAACCTTTTACCCTTTTACCCTTCTAGTAGTCATGGATGATCATTGATGGCCTATAGCCAATTATTTTATTGTGGGATGCAAAATGGTGATTTTTCTAATTCTACCATTCTCTCAGAACTCACTAGTTTGTGTTCTGCTCTAAAAACAACTTTTTTTTAAAGATTTATTTTTATTTATTTATTTATTTATTTGACACAGAGAGATCAAAAGCAGGCAGAGAAGCAGGCACAGAAAGAGGAGGAAGCAGGCTCCCTGCTGAGCAGTGAGCCCTACACTAGCCTCAGTTCCAGGACCCTGAGATCATGACCTGAGCCAAAGGCAGATGCTTAACCCACTGAGCCACCCAGGCACCCTAGAAACAACTTTTTCATCAAAGTATTTGGTCACTCTAAGATAGTTTGTCTAAGAAGTCAGGAAAAATGCTTGATTCTTTCCTTATTTGTTTTTTAGAGTAATGTGTTAGTGCCTAGCAACTTTGAAAGATTACCAATTAGTTTGTTTTGTTTTACACATGGGTTATTAATGTTTGATTTTTTTTTCAACTTGTACTTATTCTTTTTGATGTTCAAATGGCTCCATCTGTGACCAGTTGGCATCTCTTCAAGTTAGCTTCTGAGTCTTTTTCAAAGTCTATATTAGTTTCCTTATTTTCTGACACCACACAATGTTCCAGGCTTATCTTGTATAGCTCCAGCATCAGACTTGGAATCAACAACCTCTCCTAGGAGCCTCAGGAAACAGTATTTAGAGACCAAAATCTGTGAGGTAGGGATATTAGTTGCTACTGAGACTGTTTCTAGGCCTTTCAAAGTACAGAACTAAGAAATCAGTCTTATTGGTTTTGGTGTTTTGTTTTTAAGAGAAAAATATGAGTACATATCATTTTTCCAAAACACAGGTTTTAATTTAACTTCTCTAATTTTATATATGTATCTCTTTTATTCTAAAAATCTTAGTTCCTAATGACATAGCATAATTATTTATCCTATAACATACCTGTTTTCAAAACTATGTTAATACTAACAATATAATTACTAAGTACAATTTTAGATTTCTTTACAGTTCTTTTTGTCCTTAGGATATAATTCACCAAGAACATAGTTTTAAATAACATGTGTTCTAAAGTGAGACGAAATAATCCTCTATGTTACTAAGACACAAATCCACAAATGTGAACTACATTTGTTTTATTTTGCTTCATTTTTTTTCAATTGTATGAATCTGCCTTCTTTGTTGTTTTCATTTTTATCTAATTTTACGGCAGGGTAAAAATAAAAACATTTGCATGGTTCCAAGGTCAAATTATCAAACTATATTTAAAGAAGTCTAGCATCCATTATCCCCATCACCCTGTTGCCTCCATCATCAGACAACTATTTATAGTAGTTTATCCTTCTAATGTTTTATTAATACATGCAAATACAAATGTATCTTTATTCCCCCCCTTGGATAAAAGGAAGCATATTACAGACAACTGTTCACCCTTTATTTTTGTCACCTAAAAATATCCATAGGGCGACATAATTTTCATTTCTTTAAACTATTCCTTGGTCCTCCATTGTGTGAATGTACCACAGTTTATTTCAACTAGCCTCACTATTGGACATTTGAATTGTTTTCTATTTGGCTATTACACATTAGTTCTACTATGAATTGCCTTGTACATGTCATTCAATACTTCCCAGTGAATCTTTAGGAAAGATTCCTTCAGTTAGGGTTGCTGGGTCCAGCGTGTTTATGCAATATTGCTAAATATGGACAAGTTCCCTCCACCAGGGCTGTACCCCCATTAGCAAAGTACAAGATGCAATTTTTAGAGTCTTTAATTTTTGCCAATCTCATAGATGAGAGATGGTATTTTATTTTTAAAGATTTTATTTATTTGACAGAGAGAGAGCACAAGCAGGGGGAGTGGCTGAGGGAGAGGGAGAAGCAGGCTCCCCACCGAGCAGGGAGTCCAATGCAGGGCTGGATCCCAGGATCCTGGGATCACAACCTGAGCCTAAGGCAGATGCTTAACAAACTGAGCTACTCAAGCATGGCTGAGAAATGGTATTTTAATGTAGTTTTAATTGTCAACTCTTTTATTATAAGCAAGTTGGAGCATCTTTTTTTTGTATCTTTAAGTGCTGTCTTCATTTCTTTTCCTGTGAACTATGCATATATATTTCTTGACCAGTTTTAAAATGTTGGTTATTCTCTTCTCAGTTTGCAGTTCTTTAAATATTAGAGATATTAACTCTTTCTGTGAGAGAAGCTGTAAATATTTCCCCCATGACACTTGTATTTTTACTTTACTTCTAATGGCTTTTTGCCATGAAGGATTTTTAAAAATATAGCTAAGTTATCAAACTTTTCCCTTAATTTGGGGAATTTTTACTCACTCATACGTTATGAAGGATTCACCCCTGTTTTCTTCTAGTATTTGTACAATTTCATCTTTTACATTCAGATCTCTTACCTTTTTAGAATTTACACCAGTGTACAATATGCAGATGAATTTTTATCTTTTTCATATAGTTATCCAGTTGTTCCAACATCACTTTTTGAGATGTCTCTCTCCCCTGATTTCAGATGCTGCCTTTATCATGGTCTAAATTTCCATGTGCAGTTAAATTTATTTCTGGTTTTTCTATTTGGTTCCATTAGCTTGTCTGTTTATTCACTTGTCAATATATTTTTCTTCTAATTATAGAGACTTTGTAATATGTTTTAACATCTGGTTTAAGAAATATCCCCCCTTTATTTTTTTTAAGGTTCTTAGGTCTATGTTTAATTGCTTTTACAAATGAAATATAAAAAACAACTTGTTATTTAGCTTCAAGGGGAAAAATGTGTACTATCAAAAGAGATTTTATAATATTGAGTCTTCCTATCCAAACTCATGGTATGGCTTACTATTTGTTTATGGCTACTTTCATGTCAGTCTGGGATATTTAAAAATTTTTTCATATATGTTTTAGTCATCCTTTATTAGAAGAATGCTTAAGTACTTTTATTTTTGTTGCAATTATAGAAGGAATCTTTAACTTCCAACCAGTTATTTTTATATATGAAATCTGTTGAGTTCTACATATCGATTTTATAACCTGCTACTTTACTAAATTCTCTTAAGTGTTTTGCTAGTTTTTTTCAACAATTTTTTAATTTTGCAGATATATAATCTGTAAAAGGAGATGATTTTACCTTTTTCTAATTCATATGGCTCTCTCTATTGGCACTAGATGACAATTTCAAAATCTTTTTAAATAACAATAATATTGGCCATTCTTGTCTTATTCCTGACCTTGGCAGATGTTTTCTCTAAGTATTGTTCTGGTTTGGGGAAAACAGCACACATAGTTTTCTGGTGCATTTTTAATTCCTACTAAAACTGTCACTAGCTCCTTATTGTAGCTGAGATGATACTTCAGAAACAGAGCAGAAATCTCCAAGAATGGTTGCTTTTCAAATGTTAATGTGCATACAGATTACCAGGGGAGGCTGTTTAAATACAGATTCTGATTCTGCAGGTAGGATGAGGGCTGAGATACCATATTTTTACAAACCCTGGGGCAGGCTGAGATGCTGCTGCTTAACAGGTGTCACACTTTGAGTAGCAATAATCTAAAACAAAGAAATCATTTTCTAACTTTGATTTTCAAAATAAATCTTAAAATAGTTCAAAGTTGGAGAAATAATCGGGAAAATTCTGGTTTTAAATTTTAAGAGCTAGGCACTTGAGGGAGGATAGGTTCTAGTTGATTTGTTTGTTTTAGGATCTCTCCCAAAGCTGATCTCTTAACTCTCTGTGGACCAAGTCTGGGGGACTAAAACAGAGATCTTCTCGTAAGCCACAGACTAGGAAGATGCAGGATATGACAAAAGGGTGGCTTCCTTCCACATAGGAAGAGGAAGAAAGTGCTTCGTGTGGCTGTGGTGAGGAGTCTGAGGAGACAGAGTTGAGACATGTAAGTTCTTTTTTTTTTTTTTTTTTTTTTTTTTTTTTTTTTTTTTTTTTTTTTTTTTTTTTTTTTTTTTTTTTTTTTTTTTTTTTTTTAAGATTTTTATTTATTTGATAGAGAGAAACACAGCCAGAGAGGGAACACAAGCAGGGGGAGTGAGAGAGGGAGAAGCAGGCTTCCCGCCGAGCAGGCAGCCCGATGTGGGACTCGATCCCGGGTCTCCGGGATCATGACCTGAGCCGAAGGCAGTTGCCCAACCAACTGAGCCACCCAGGCGCCCCGAGACATGTAAGTTCTTGCAGCCCCAGCTAGAAAACATCCTTGGCCATGGCACAGGGGATAGAAGAGTACAGATGGCTCAAGGGAGAAGCCCAGAAAAGAAAGAAAGGCAGGAGCAGCTGCAGCTCATTAGTCTCTTACAATAAGAGCCTCACAGGGACAAAGGCCAAGGTCTAAGGCCCCCACAGAATGAGACCTTTCAGCAGAAACTAGATGGGCTTAAAGGACTTAGATCAAACACTCTTTTCTTAGCACCAGAACAAGAATTTGTTGTTGGTACTGGGTCTGAATTTAATAGGAAAAAAACATTAAATGAATCTGAAACAGAGCAAGTCAATCTATTTCTCCCTCTACCTGTCTCTTTGCTCTACAAATTGGGTACCTATTATATGTCAGTTGTTAGGGACAAAATAAGTAAGACCAAGCTCCTGTCCTCGTGGAGCTTAAAATCAGGAACATCTAACATCTATCAGCAATGGTACTTTATATGGGGATGTGTCTGAAAAATCTACATGTCCATTCTCCTACCTGTTCCTGGTGATCTGATTCAATGGCTCTGGGTGATAGGGTCCATGGTCAAAGGAAAGAGGCTGATATAAAAGCAAAGGTCAAGTAAAGCTTTATTTGGCAGCAAGCATCAAAATTTCACTGGCTGGGCCAGGGTCACCTCTAAGGAGAGAACAACGACCCCCTTGTCTTACAGGCTGGTTTTTATAGGGCAACGCCGAACCATGAGCTGACCCAAGTCACATAGCTACCTGAGTTAATTTGTATCTCCATTGCTCCTGGAATGGGGAAGTTAAGGGAATTTGGGCATTCCCACCTGGTCCTAAGTACCGGGAACTGTTGCTCAGGGTCCGGGAGGTTAAGGGGCTTAACTGATTGGGCATCTTCCCCAATCTGGCTCATTTTTGTTTTCAAGGGGCTATTTGCCCATATTTCCTGGAGTTATTTTTTTATTTTATTTTGTTTTAAGATTTTATGTATTTATTTGACAGAGAGAGAGATCATAAGTAGGCAGAGAGGTAGGCAGAGAGAGAGAAGAGGAGGAGGAAGTAGGCTTCCTGCCAACCAGAGAGCCCAATGTGGGCCTTGATCCCAGGACCCTGAGATCATGATCTGACCTGAAGGCAGAGGCTTTAACCCACTCAGCCACCCAGGCACCCTGTTTTTCTGAGTTAACAGCAAGGTGTTTTGGACTTCTAAATAGGTCCTTACACTGGGAAGCACCAAGCAAAGTATATTGTTAAAGTATCCATGTATTTCTGATTCTGAATTCTAGTTAAGACATTTTTTTCAGTACTTATGTCACTAGAGTAATTTCCCGACAATTAAAGCTACAAATTTATAGTGAGGAGTAAATAGTAGAATACCTTATGTTCTCTTTGAGTTGTAAAAAAAATATTTCTGGAATATAGAAAAATTGTTTTTTAGGAGACTTCTTAAGTTAGTCATACTTTATTTTGGGTTATGTTCTAATTCATGGGACAAGGCTTCACAATCTTTTAAATTATAACCTTTCTTATATGTACAAATCAAGTTTCAAATATAGGCTATTTTTTTATTAGCACTCTTCCTTCTAATAATCTAAGTCAATTAGTATTTGCATATTTAGTAATGTTGTGAAAAGGAAATTTTGGGGTTGAAATAGTAATTCTATGAAAAAAATGTTATATATTTATATATAATTTATATATTTATATATAATTTATGGTGTGAATGTGTATGTATATATATAATTGCCCTATATTTTCAAATTCTAAATCTTTATATTGAAGTTTAAAAAAATAAAGCTATTTATAAGATTTTCTTATATATAAAAGCACACATTCTTCCACTAAGACATCACTTTATTTTTAAATATATATTTTTTAATTTTACAAAGAGTATGTGTGTAAGTGGGGGAGGGAGAGAGGAGGAGGAAAAGAATCTCAAGCAGATGCAAGGAGTGCAAAGCCCCACATGGGGCTCTATCTCATGACCCTGAGATAAAGACATCACTCGAATCCAGACTTCCTCCCAGAATCTTCTCCAAGCTCCAACTTCCCACCCACACTCATACCGCAAGCTTTGATTATGTCAATAATGGTTGAAACTTCATTGTGTTATCGTCAGCATAATTGCCTGAAAAAATTCTGAAGGAAAACTTGATCACAGAGACCTAAGTGAAGTCTGATATTTTCAAGATCTCAAATGTCATCTCCCTATTAGTTAACATATGTTGTTATACTTCTTGCCATGTTACATTGTGAAATTACCAGTTTGAGAATCTATGTCAACAAGACTGTAGGTAGAGGTCCTTGATCTTATTTATGTTAAGTCTGACATGTCAATAAATCAATAAATGCTTAACAAAGAAACGAATGATTACAACCATACTTCCCATCTTCCTTTAGGGCTATAATTTATCCACCAACATTTAGATAGCCTTGGTCTTTTGTGCCTCCAGTTGTGTTTATAACCAAACTCAGTTCTACAGCTCTTAGGTCTCTTACTTCCCCCATGAGCTACTTCTTTATACCAGAGACATAGAATCCACTGGACTAAGCAATGAAAAGGATAGCAGTGGGAGAAGTCTCTCTGATTCCCAGGATCTGTTCTCCAGAAACCAATGAAACCACAGACCTAAAAACCAGTTAGGGTGTCTCTGCTAACAGAAAAACAAAATAAAATGGAAACTTTTAAAGAGGTCTTGTATCAAGCACCTTTATAATACCTTATACCTTTACACTTATTCATTAAGCTAACCCCATACTCCTTTCCCCTGGTCAGGCCAAATGGCTTTTCTTCAAGTTACCTTCTTATAATCTAGAGGTTAACAAACTTTCTGTGATATCTTCCACTGTTCTTTATCTGAATTGCTTGAAGAAGGAACAATGGAGTTAGGTATATCAAATAAAGTTAAGACCTAAGTGCTAGAGAAATAGAAGGAAAAGTAGCCAAACAGGCCTGCCCAAGCAAATCTTTTCCAGTTTCAAGTAGATATCCAATTGACCAGACTCTTTTAACTCACAATCTTAGAAATAACTAGAGTACTTAGGAGATAGAATCAAAATGACAATGTAAGTGAAGAAATATGGCCAAAGAATTCTGAGCAATCCTAGAGAGACAGGGGATCAAGGACTGAATCTGAAAAAATAAACTAAGGCATAGAAGCACAGGTAAGCCATCAAGTCCCCCTAACTCTACACTAAAATCTGGAAATGCTGAGTCAGCAAGAGTAACAACAGGAAATAAAACTAAATTCTATGCCAAAGTATGAGCTTGACTGTGCTGGAATTTGGCATCCTGGACCCTCAGGTGTTTAACATAGTAGAAAGAGACTAGGAGGTGACTGCTGGTTAGCCATTATCCTATTGCAGTGCTGGAATCCCCAGATGTCCTCCCTAAAACATAAGCAATTTAAGTTATATAACAGGGCTTCTGGGGGTCGTGGGTGGAGAAGGGATAGTAGGAGCTATATGGTGAGTGGTAGATTACATATAATGTATACCACACAGACAAACTTCACTTTTTAGCATTTTTGGCATTTGGTAATGTTTACATTTTTGTGACATATTTGATATGGAAAGATCTCCAGAGTACAAAAATATTCCCTAGACACAAATCTCTTTCCATTTTGCATTTTGACCAAGGTTCTAGAGAAAAACTGTCCAAAAATAACTATAGAATATTCCTCCATGTCCATTCTTTGGGAAAAGTTTTACAGATGAATTTATTCAATAAAAATTTATGAGATAGAAGAGTAGTATGATAATAGCTGATACTAAAAGGACATGGAAAAAGATCAGAAGAAGGAGGGAAAGAACTCAATAAGGCAACCTCATTGGGCCATGGAATGATAATAGCATTTGGAGTTAAAAGATTTGGGAACAAATTCCAGTTTGCCACTTGCTAGTATCATCTGGGGGAAAATAGGATAACTATACTACATCATAACATTTTGTGAAAATCAAATAAGATACTGTGTGTAGTAGTGACATCAGCAAGATGGCAGAATAGAAGTCTCCAGGCCTCAGGTCCTCACAAAAATTTCACCTTGAAAATCACCAAGAGATAAGAGTACTTTTACAAGAGCTCCAAGAATCCAGGTGAGAGATGACAACACCAGGGTGGAATATGGAAATGAGAAAAGATGAACTGAAGAGGCTAAAAGGGACAGTTTCATTTTACTTGCATCACCTTTCCCCCAAGGCCTGCATTACAGTACTGAGAGAGATCCCCTTTGCCTGAGAGTTCTCTCATGGAGAAAGGAGAGTGAAAAAAGTGTCTGATTTTGCCATGGAATCTGGCAGTGAAACTCAGCACCAGGGCAGCCCCTGTAGACCTGGGCTCCGGGCCCATCCCAGTGGACTCCAGGGTCAGGCCTGTCACTGTACCAGGCTCCATGCTTGCTCCACATAGACCTCTACTCCAGACCCAGTGGTCCCCAACTGGTTCCTATGAGCCTAGGCACTACATCCCCCTGCACACAGACTCAGGCACCGGGCACACCCCACCTGCAGACCCTACCAATTGTTCTATACAGAATCTCTGGCCAGGCTGAATGGTGAAGTGTTTTCCTTGAAGAAGCTAATCCTTAAAGAATGAAAAAAAAAAAGGTGATTAACTTCTTCAAATATACAGGCAACAACACAATGAGTCTACAAGGACCAAAAAGAATCAGGGAAACATGATACTACCAAAGGAACAAAATAAAGCACCAGTAATTAGCCCTAAGGAAAAAGAGATCTAAGAACTGTCTGACAAATAATTCAAGACTATCTACCATCTTTAAAAAGCCCAGCGAACTACAAGGGAACATAGACAACTAAATGAAATTAGGTAAACAATACATGAATAAAATGGAAGTTGAACAAAGAAATACAAATTATAAAAAAGAACCAAACAAATTCTGAAGCTGAAGAACCACTGACTAACCTGAAAAAGTTAATAGAGAGCTTCAACAGTGGAAGAAAGAATCTAAAGATTTTCAGACATTTGAAATTACCCAGTCATAAGAACAAAAAGAAAAAAAGGTAATGAAGAAAACCTACAGAACTTACGGGAACATCATCAAGCAGACCAATATATGCATATGGAAGTCCCGGAAGAAGAAGAGAAAGAGAAAACACAGAAATGTTGTTTAAAGAAATAATGGCAGAAAACTACCGAAATCAGGGCAGGAAAATAGACATCCAAATTCATGAATTCCAAAAGATCCCAAATATAGTGAACCTATAAAGAGATAAGCAGATTTCTCAGCAGAAACCTTACAGGCTAGGACAAAGTGAGATGACATATTCAAAGGGCTGAAAGAAAAACAAAATTGCCAACCA
The DNA here is from genome assembly GCA_004023965.1 of Spilogale gracilis. Classification (NCBI taxonomy): domain Eukaryota; kingdom Metazoa; phylum Chordata; class Mammalia; order Carnivora; family Mephitidae; genus Spilogale; species Spilogale gracilis. Next base: position 71,649 of record PITA01007857.1, on the reverse strand, counting down.
ATAATAGTACACTGGGCAAAACTCTCCTTGAAAGTTTAAGGAAAGATAATGACTTTCTGAAGGAAAGAAAAACTGAAGGAGTCTGTCACCACTAGAACTGACCTACATCTGTTAAAGTGAGTTCAAGTTGAAACAAAAAGGATGCTAAATAGCAACATAAAAGCACATGGAAGTATAAATTTCACAGGTAAAATCAAATATATCGACAAATACAGAATAATATAATACTGAATGAACGTGCATTAATTGCTTTTAACTATACTATAAAAGTTAAAAGATGAAAGTATTAAGAACTATAACCACAAAATATTGGTTAATGAATATAGAACATAAAAAAGGCAAATTCTGACATCAATAACAAAGTGTGTATGGAGGGGAAGAAAGGTGTCAAATTTTTTATGCAAATGAAGTTCAGCTGTTATCAGTTCAAAAAAGACCTTTGCAACAATAAGTTTTATGCAAGCCTCAAGACAGCCACAAAGAAAAAGCCTACAACAGATACAAAGAAAGATGAAGAGAGAAAAAAAGAAGTGTATTACCATTTTTAAAAAATTACCAATAAAGGTCATGTATGAAAGGCCCACAGCTAGCATTATACTCAATGGTAAAATAAACAAACTTTTACTCTAAGATCTGGAGCAAGGCAAGGATACTCACCCTTGCCACTTCTATTCAACATAATACTGGGGCGCTTGGGTGGCTCAGTTGGTTAAGCGACTGCCTTCGGCTCAGGTCATGATCCTGGAGACCCGGGATTGAGTCCCACATCGGGCTCCCTGCTCGGCGGGAAGCCTGCTTCTCCCTCTGTCACTCCCCCTGCTTGTGTTCCCTCTCTGGCTGTGTTTCTCTCTGTCAAACAAATAAAATCTTTAAAAAGCAAACAAACAAACAAACAAACAAAAAAACCATAATACTGGAAGTCCTAGCCAAAGGAATCAGACAAGAAAAGGAAAAAGGCATTTAAATACAATAGGAAAAAGCAAAATTATCTCTGCTTGCAGATGACATGATCTTGTATCTAGCAAACCCTAAGTACTCCACAAAAATTGATTCAAAAATCAACACAAATCAGTTGCACTTCTATATACTAACAGCAAATCATCCAAAAAGGAGATTGGCAATCGCATGTACAGAACCATCAAAAATATTAAATATTTAGGAGTAAACTTAAAGGAAGGAAAAACTGCATACACACACACACACACACACACACACACACAAACCCTGTAAAATTATAGTGACGGAAATTAAAGCAGACACAAATAAATGAAAAGATAGCCCATGTTCATGGGTTGGAAGAATTAAAATTGTTAAAATGTCCATACTACTCAAAGTAATCTACAGATTCAATGCAATTCCTATCAAAATCCCAGTGGCATTTTTTTTCACAGAAATAGAACAAACAATCCTAAAATTTGTATGGAACTACAAAATAACCCAAATAGCTAAAGAAATCTTGAGAAAGAACAAAGATAGAAGCATCACACTTTCTGGGTTCAAAATATATTACAAAGCTACAGTAATCAAAACAACAAGGTACTAGCAAAAACAGAAATACTTAATAAACCAGTGTAACAAATAGAACCCAGAAATGATGCCAGGCATAGATGGTCAACTGATTTTGACAAGGGTATGAAGAATATACAATGGAAAAGTATATTCTTTCTAATAGTGTTGGGAAAACTGGACATCATCTAGCAAAAGAATGAAATTGGACCCTTATCTTACACCATACACAAAGATTAATTCAAAATGGATTAAACCCTTAGGCTAGAAGGTTACTAGAATAAAACATAGAGAAAAAGTTTCTTGACATTAGCTTTGGCAATGATTTATTGGGTAAGACATAAAAACCATAAGCAACCAAAGGAAAAAATAGACAAGTGGGACTACATCAAACTAAAAAGCCTCTGTACAGCAAAGGAAATGATCAACAAAATGAAAGAGCAACTTTCTCCCAACAGAATGGGAGAAAATATTTGCTAACCATTATCTGATAAAAGATTAATACTGAAATATATAAGAAACTCAAACTTAAAAATAGACAAAGGAAATTTTTCCAAAGATGACATATAAATAGCAATAATAGGCTTATGAAAAAAATGCTCAAAATCACTAATCACCAGGGAAATGCAAATCAAAAACCACAATGAGAGATCACCTATTATCCAAAAATAATAGTAACAAATATCAGTGAGGATGCAGAGAAAAGGGAACCTTGCCCACTGTTGATGGGAATGTAAATTGGTGCAGCTATTGTAGAAAACAAGTTCCTCAAAAAACTAAAAACATAATCATCATATGAACTGGCCATCCTATTTGGGGTACATAACCAATGGAACTGAAATCAGGATCTTAAAGAGATGTCTGTACTCCCATGTCCCTTGCAGCATTAATTGCAATAGCCAAGACACAGAAACAACCTAAGTGTCCATCCATGGATGAATGGTTAAAGAAAATGTGGTATATACATACAATAGAATATTATTCAGTCTTTAAAAAAATTCTGCCATTTGCAACATGAATAAAATTGGAAGATAGTATGGTAACTGAAGCCAGAAACAGAAGAATAAATACTTACATGATACCATTTATATGATGAATCTAAAATCGTCAAACTCAGAAGCATAGAATGGAATGATGATTGCCAGAGACTGGGAAGATAGGCAAACAGAGAGGTAGTAGTCAAAGGGTATAAAGTTTTACTTATGAATAAGCTCTAGAGATCTACTATACAGCCTAGAGTCTACAGTTAACAGTACTGTATATTTTAAAATATGCTGACGGTAGATTTTAACTATTCTTCACAGAAAATAACAATAGCAATTACAAAATAGGAGGCAGGGAGAAATCATTGGAGGTGATGGATTGATGGCATAGATGGTGGTAATTTTTTTAACAGTTGTATATGTATCTCCAAACTCATCAAGATTTTATATATATTTATATATATATAAATTATATGTATATATAATTGCATTTATATATATAATGTGCAGTTTATACATCATCAAGATTATATATATATATATATATATAATGTGCAGTTTATACACACACATATAAATTAATATAGGGCCAATACAAAAAATTAATTTTGAACTTGGATATACAAATCTTTGTTTTCAACTGTATATTTTATGAAATATAAATACAGAGCAAGTATATCCAACAAAAATCTAGTGTCTTAATTGAGATGTGCTGTAAGTAGAAAACATACTGGATTTTTCAAGATCAGTAGGAGAAAAAGAGTAGACTATCTCATTGACAATTTAATACTGATTACATGTTCAATAGTGAATATTTAAAGATATATGTTTAAATAAAATATTTAAAGTATACATATTTTTAAATATTTTGTTTATTTATTTTTTTTATTTATCTATTTGACAGAGAGCAAGAGAGCACAAGCAAGGGGAGCAGCAAAGGGAGTTGCAGAGAAAGAGGGAGAAGGAGGCTCCCTGCCGAACAGGGAGCCTAATCAGAGGCTTGATCCCAGGACCCTGGGATCATGACCTGAGCAGAAGAGAGATGCTTACTTGACTGAGCCACCCAGGTGCCTGTAAAGTATAGATATTTTTTAAAAGGATACTGTGTGCAAAAACATCAAGGACTACATTTATTATAGGACAGCCCCTCAACAATTTTCATTTCTTCCTTGGCACTGCAACTTTTGACTAGCCAATTAACCTCTTTGAACTTTAATTTTCTCATCTCAAAAACTGAAAACTACTTCTTTGGGTTGTAGTAAGAATCAAATGAAAAACATTCCAAGGCACTCTACAAACTGCAAAGCATTATTCAAATCTTAGTTACTGATACTGTAAGGAATGCTTGGCGTTGGGTCAAGATGGGAGCAGGGGTCATGCCTCCCCTCAACAAGAGTAAGGGTGTTTCCTGTCTCCTGGCTGGTATAGCAGACCAGAACACAGGCGCCTGCCTGGATCATGACAATCCTAAGGCACAGGGTCATAGAGTCATCACAGCAGCTGCGGTGGCTTGGCAGAGTCTCTTGATGGCACACATACAGAGCAGTGCCGCCAGCAGCCGTGGCCACATCCAGTGGCAACTGTGCCTGTGGCAGTCTCCTAAACAGAGACAGCCTGTAGCAGGATGTTGGCCGTGCTTCATCTTGCTTGGAGCCCACTCAAGTCTGGCTCCCCAACCTTCCCCTGGATTCTTTTTGCACTTACATGCAGAGATGTTTCTATTTTCACAATTTGGAAGTCCTGATTTATTCACACATCATCAGGTAAAAGATTCAATCCCTGAATCCAAAGAGTTGGTCTAGATTTAATATTCAAATTGCTAATGATAGGTTTATACGTAGATATTAGTATGTATGTTGGCTAAAACCCCAAACAATGAAGTATTTTTAATGTCAGACCAAAAAAGAAAAAAAATAGGAATTGAAGGTTTATATAGTTAGATACCCATAATTTCTGTAAGCCCTGCACCAAATAGTGGCAAAAACCTTACAATTAGATCAAGTGATTGTGTTCTATTCTCTTCAGTGAATGAATTCTAGAAGAAGAAGAAAAAAAAAAGACAAGCCAGTCCATCTCAGACACCTAAAGGGAAGATACCTAAAATTAATTTCTTCCTCCTCAAACTCAACACCCAAAAACCAGATAATCATATCAAAAACTGGGCAGAAGACATAAACAGACATTTCTCCAAAGAAGACATACAAATGGCTAGCAGACACATGAAAAAATATTCATCATCATTAGCCATCAGGGAAATTCAAATCAAAACCACATTGGGATACCACCTTATACCAGTTAGAATGCCCAAAATTAACAAGACAGGAAATAACAAATGTTGGAAAGGATGTGGAGAAAGGGGAACCCTCTTACACTATTGGTGGGAATGTTATGCAGCCACTTTGGAAAACAGTGTGGAGATTCCTCCAAAAACTAAAAATAAAGCTACCTATGACCTTGCAATTGTACTACTGAGTATTTACCCCAAAGATACAGATATAGTGAAAAGAAGGGCCATATGTACCCCAATGTTCATAGCAGTAATATCCACAACTGCCAAACTGTAGAAAGAGCCACGATGCCCTTCAACAGACAAATGGATAAAGATATAGTCCATATATACAATGGAATATTACTCAGCCATCAGAAAGGATGAATACCTAACTTTTGTATCAACATGGATGGGACTGGAGGAGATTATGCTAAGTGAAATAAGTCAGGCAGAGAAAGTCAATTATCACATGGTTTCACCTACTTGTGGAGCATAAGGAATAACATGGAGGACCTTAGGAGAAGGAAAGGAAAAGTGAATTGCGGAAAATCAGAAAGGGAGATGAAGCAGGAGAAACTGCGGACTCTGAGAAACAAACTGAGGATTTTGGAGGGGGTGGGGGGATGGGTGAGCCTGATGGAGGGTACTGAGGGCATGCATTGCATGGAGCACTGGGTGTGGTGCATAAACAATGAATCTTAGAACACAGAAAAAATAAAATGAAAAAAATTAATTTCTTCTACAAATTATTTTCTTAATGTTTTGAGAATAGTGTTTCCTAACCTTTTTGTTTCTTCATTATTAGCCTCTAAGGAGAAAAATTAATTTAAATTCTCCATAACCAGAAAAATTACTTAGAAGTAAGATTTTTTTCAGGTAAAAAAAAAAAAAAAAAAGATTTTTGTCAGGTAGGGTTGAGCAATAGAGGACCACCATGCTTATATCTAGGTTTTTTTGCCCCAGAAGAACAAATTTTTGCTCCCTTCCCAGGAGGGAACACCTATTGCCTTCATTGAGAATGCATGCTTTAGAATTATGGTCTTAGATCATACAATAATGTTGGAACAATGACTTGGTAAGTGTTATCCATACGTGCTACTCAGTCTCTAAATAATTATTTTGGGCCTTAGTCAATTGAGTTTATTACAGCTAAAAATGTTATCAAAATTAGTTATGTCTTAATGCCTACAATTCAAACTTTGCCTCTAGTTTACACTCTGATAATACATTGACTTGTGAGAAATTATAGGAGAGTCTTAGTTAACCTGAGATTGAGTTCAAGTTTAGACTATACAACTATATTCTAACACAGAAAGAGAGAGAACATGGTGCCGTGTAGGATGGAAAGGATAGGTAGACTCTATAAGTACCCCCATATCCATCCCAAGTAATTCAGGACCACGGGGTGAAGAGGTAGGACCACCTTCTTGTCCTGTTCTACAAACTTTCCCCAACTCACTTAATCATGCCTTTGGTTTTAACTATAACCAAATTGCTAAGCACCCCAAATCTCTATCCCTAATTCACATCCCTTTCCTTACCTCCAGATCCATCTATCCAAATTCTAACATCTATACTCCAATTTCCTCCAAGTATATTCAACTCAATGTGCCCCAAACTGAATTTGCCCCTTTGCTTTCACTTTATATTACCTAGATTAATGAATTATAATCAACTTTCTTAGCCATAAATCTGAAAGTCATTCTAGATTATTTTTTTTTCTTGCTTTTCTGAGGAAATCAAACTCCAGTTCCCACCAATTTTAACTCTTAAATACCTCTACCACCCTTGTTCTGGTTCACATCATCTCTCTCCAGAGTCCTACCATAGCCTCCTCAGAAATTTCTGCCTCCAGTCTTGCCTTCTTAGACTCCTTCATACTTCATACTGAATAGTCTCATTATAATGAAAATGGAAACTACACACCCTAGTTCAAAACATTTCAATGCATATCATCTCCATTCTTTCTCTTGGTCTCATGCTTTGGAGACTTCAGCCACAGTAACACATGTTCTCTTTTAAATTGCCTATCACCCCAAACACATCTTCTCATGAAGCCTGAGTGATCTGCTTGCCCAGTTTCAGGGAATACACTGGTTTAGCCTTTCAGAGTCAGCCAATTTGCAGACATATCCTATTTGCTGCTCATCTATAAGGTAATTTTTTAAGGACAGACTCTGTCCCTTTGAGGAAGGGGCGTTGCAGGTTAGGACATGGATGTAATTCAGAAGGAAGTATTAGGAAGCCTAAGCTTCATCATCTAATCCAAATTTATCTATAATAAATGTACTTCCCTTTTGTTCCCCCAGACATGCTGGGGGACAACACCAAGCTTTCATCTTCCTTTCTTTGCACATGATGTTCCTTCTGCTGCTTTTGGATTTGGAAAACTCTTCTCATATTTCAAGCCTCATCTAAAATCTACTCCTGGACTGGCTGAAGGGTTCTTATTCTGCTTCCACTGAAGGTTATCTGTATATACATATAGAAATTGCAAAATTACATTGTAATTAGTTGTCTGAATATTTTACTGTAGCTAGTAAACTCCTCCAGACCAAGAAATTTACCTTAATTCATCACTGAATTACTAGAACTTAGCACAGAATGGCATAATAGACCATCTGTAAGTAATTATTCAATAAACAGGTAAACAAATAAGCTTACCGTGTACTCTCATCCCCAAAAAAGAATAGGAATTTTTAAAAAAACATGTTGACAGTATAATTATATGGGTACTAAAACTGGATTAAGAAGAAGTGCCACAATTCTTCTTCTAATGTATGCCAACTGTAGTGAGAGGAGAATTATTGCTCTTTAGATGTGTCTTAAAAGGATACCAACCTAAAAATAAGATCAGCTCTATTTATAACCCCTATTCTGGAAACTCCCCAAGTTAGAAATTATATATCAAATACCTAAAAAAGGAATACAAGTCTTCTAGACAAAATCTGTCTTACAGAAAATTGTACACAATTGATTTTCAAGTTTGCATTACATGTAGCTTATGGACTATAAAAATGCTGATCACATCATTTTATAAGAGTCATCCACAGAGAACCATGTTTTGTACAAAACATGGCATGGCTATATTTCCATAGGATAATATTATAGAATCAGAGTATAGGTATCAATTAACATCAAATATTAACCTTCTCAGAACCATCTCCAAACAAGAACTGAGCTATTTTGGAAGAACAATAAAATATTTTACATCATATCTTTGCAAATTTATTGAAGATGGGGATTTAAATACAACAGGAAGATAATTAGGTAAAGAAACCAGGGGAAGGAAAGACAAGTGTCAGAAAAAGAAGATGAAACCTTCAGGGAGAATAGGATACAAAATGTAAGACATTAGTTTCTACACCCTTTCTGAGGTTGCATATAAATTTGGCTTCAGAGTTTGGCAAATTCCTATCAATTTGCATGCTGTGCATAAGCATAAACACACTAGAGTCTTTATTAAGCTCCTAGCTTAATAATACATCTTAACACATAGCTTATTCACACCAGTGCAACTGAATATAAATCAAAGGCCATACATTATAAATAATCATATGTAATCTTAATATTTTCTTCTCATAAAATGTAAAAGAATCTATAGTAAGATGGTAAAGCCCAAAGCCAACCTGAACTTCAAGTACAATTTTGGTCTGTGAGGCCCAGACTTAGAATTTAACAAGGAAGTTAGTATGGATTTTTGAATGGACTGTCTAGAAACCCATAGGTCAATATTTTAGAGGGGGAGAAGAGGTTCTATCGCTCGCAAAAGCAGAAAGGTCACAGTCTAACCTCAACTAAGAAAACCATATTCATAACCTTAATAAAAGCAAACAAATAGTAAAGGCTCAAAACTCTTCATTGAGAGTTATCAGTTACTGTGAACGTAGAAAATCTTTAGGTATTTTTTGTTTAAACAATTATGCTATCTAGATGTGTATTATTAACACTCCAGCTGCAACTCGGCATAGGGTCTACAAAGTTTAGGGAAAAACTTTGGTTTATAAACTTAGAAAAGTCAGGCACTCAGAAAATGAATAAAATCTATACTTCTATGACTTTACTTATCAAATTCATACCTTGTGTGGCTTTGCCTCTGAATCTGCCATAACCACTGGACAGTTAAGTCAAATTTAGGTCTTTCCATATTTATGATACCAGAGAACATTCTTTTTCAGATAATGAAAAATTAATAATATGATTTAAATTTCACTAAATGCTACTTTACCTCTTCTAATTTCCATTTCATATGTTACCCTATGTTTTTTTGTATGCTAATTTACTATGGAGTTGTCTGCAGGGTAAGCATTTTTGCAAACCAGGCAACAGGAGGAAGAAATTGCTAGACTATAGTGCAGTTTAAATCAGTCTTAAATAATTAGTCACCTGATAATAGGAGATGGCCAAAGAAACCTCTCCTTCAAAGCACTTGAGAATGATTTTTTTTTTAAGTTTTAAAAGTTTTCAGAAAGTAATTTGCATCATTTGCAGCCCTTCATTTCATGCTACTCTTTATCTTCTAATGTCCCCTGGTCTAATCACAAATACAGACTCTGAGGTGAAAATAATGAGGTATAAATCATCACTTTTCATGAAATCTAAAATAGCTATGGTAAGAAATAAATAAATAAAATAAAATAAAATATGCCATGGTGGTTAGGATATAGGAACAACAATCACCCTAATCTAGTTTCTAAAAAGCACAATGGATAAATTCCCTCAGATTGACCTCATGTTCTTCCTTTTAACTCCAACAGATTAGGTTATTAAATATGAGGGGGAAATTCTGGGTAGAAAATGTATCTGTCTTTTTAAAATGCTTCCAAGAGGAGTTCTCTCATACCCCAACAAAGCCATATTAGGAAGGTCCCGTTGAACATACTTCTAGTCCTAGAACTGAGGTCCCCAGAAGCAAGTTAACCAATTACAGAGTATGTGGAATTATTACAAGTTGAAAGAACATAAAAAGGTGCCATATATCAAATTAGACAATGTGTCCCTTGACAGAAACTATGAAAGTATGAAGGCAAATCACATTCACCTTGCCAAGAAAATAATCAGAACCAAAGAAAACTTCCCAACATGGAAGTCAGGGAACTTGTCCATGCCTCCTGCCCCCTTCCCGAGGTTAACTGTTACCTTCGACCAAAGTTTTTTCTCTGATAGCTAGAGATAGAAGTTCAAAATACACAAGAATATAAGAAGATGAACATTCTGAAATCCAGATCTATTTTAGGCATAGGATATCAAAAACCAACAGAAAACCCAATGGATAAGGAATTTTACCTTTAGAACAAAAACAAGCTATGTTCTAAAAAAGTCTACTGTGAAGGCACTCACTCTACTGTTAAGTCATGTGAAAGGAGTTTAGTGGGTCTGAAAGGACACAGTCAGTGAACTGATTCCAGGAGCTCCCAGTGCTGGAATTCACTGGCTCAAAGTCTAGCAGCTGTCTTCCTCTGCTGGCCTTGCTCCGGGCTCTGAAACCATTCTAATCAAAAGAAGCTATACCCTTTTGCTCAGATTATACCTGGAATGTTAAAAGACTGACCATTGTTAAGGAAATGATCCTGATGCCACAATTACAAAGAGTGCATATGTAGTTGTGACAAATGGGTGTCCATTTGAAAAAAAAAAAAAATAAAGTTGGATTAAAACTTCACACTTAACATAAAGCCAAACCCAATGGCTTAACACTTAAATGTAAAAAAAGGAAAAACTGAGGGTTACCTGGGTGGCTCAGTTGGTTAAGCGACTGTCTTCAGCTCAGGTCATGATCCCGGAGACCCGGGATCGAGTCCCACATCGGGCTCCCTGCTCGGTGGGAAGCCTGCTTCTCCCTCTCTCACTCCCCCTGCTTGTGTTCCCTCTCTGGCTGTGTTTCGCTCTGTCAAATATATAAAAATCTTAAAAAAAAAAAAAAAAAAAGGAAAAAAAAGGAAAAACTGAAAGGACTAGGACAAAAAAAATTTTTTTAAATAAATTCAGAGTAGGGATGGTCGTTGACTATGCCACAAAATTCAGAAACCATAAAAAAATGAATTTAAACATATTGAAATAAAAAACAACTGCATGGAAAAACAGATCTTAGTCCTCTTGGACTACTATGACAAATGCCATAAACTAGGAAGCTTATAAACAACAGAAATTTAGTTCTCAGAGTTCTGGAGACTAAGAAGTCCAAGACCAAGACACTTGTAGACTCAGCGTCTGATGAGGGCAAGCTTCCTGGCTGGTAGACTTCTATTTCTTCACCACAACCTCACAAAGTAGAGGGGAACTCTCACAGGCCTCTGGTATGACCCCATGCATGAAGGCTCTACCCTCATGACCTAACCACTTCCCCAAGTCCCCACTTCTTAATGCCATCACCATGGGGGTTAGGTTTCAACATATGAACTTTGGAGGAACACAAACACTCAGACCATAGCAACACCGTAAGCAATATATAGATGCAAGGCAAAAAAAAAAAAAAATTGGCAACTCCTATCACAGACAGCATATAAGAAACTTCTAAAATTAAGAAAATAATTTTAAAACCAATTAGAAAAATGGAAAAAGGTTTGTGAAGACAATTTACAAAAAAGGGAATAAAATGGCTCTTAACTATTTGAAGATATGTTTAACCTCAGTCAAAATAAAAAAATACAAGTGAAAACTATATTGGTACTATTTTTCATATCACAGTAACAAGTATCTTCAAGTTTGATAATACACTGTATCGTGTATGGGGGGTGTTGGAGAGAAAAAAACATTCTCAAAACTTGCTAGTGAGAGTGTTAATTGGTACAATACCTATAAAGGTCCATTTGGCAATAGCTAGCAAGATACAAAATTCATGGGGAACTCCCTCTTTGGGAGCTGTGTGCTATCACTCAACAAACTTTACAATAGCTCAATAAACTTTCCTTTGCCACCCACCATTCTTTGTCTGGTCTATCTCTTCATTCTTCAACATGGCATGACCAAGAACAGTAGGCACTAAAGGAAAAGAAATTCTGTTATAGTATCATACTGTTTTGTTTACTATAGCTTTGTGTATAACTAGAAATCTGGAATTGTGATCTCTCCAGTTTTGATTTTCATTTTCAAGATTGCTTTGGCTATTTGGGGTCTTTTGTGGTTTCATACAAATTTTAGATTATTTGTTCTAATTCTATGAAAAATGTTGTTGATGTTTTGTAAGATTCCATTTTAAAACTCTATACAGCATTTGAATAAACATTAAGGGAGAAGTTTAAAAGAATATACATCAAGCTGTTAAGTGATTTCCTCTGAAACGAAGATTAGAAGAAAGGTAAAAGAGGGACTCCCAGCTGGCTTATTTGGTTAAACTTCTGCCTTTGGCTCAGGTCATGATGCTGGGGTCCTGGAATCAAGTCTGTATTGGGCTCCCTTCTCAGCAGGGAGCCTGCTTCTCCTTCTGCCTGCTGCTGCTCCCCCTGCTTGTGTGTTCTCTCTTTCTGACAAATTAAAAAAAAATCTTTAAAAAAAAAGGTTAATATACATATGTGTGTGTGTATATATATATATATATATATATATATAATTCATGCATCTATTGCCCCAAAAGTTGTGCCTCTTTAAATTTATCTTACAGTATACTTGAAGACATGGAAAATACCACATATACAGTGTTATTCACTGAAGCATTGTTGTAAGAATCTGACTAAATTATAGCACATTCATAAAATTGAATCCTATACAATTATAAAAATGACAAGGCTATCTTAAAACACACACATACACACATGCACATACAATGGAATATTACTCAGCCATCAAAAATGAAATCTTACCATTTGCAACAACATGGATGGAACTAGAGGATATTATGCTAAGCAAAGTAAGTCAATCAGAGAAAGACAATTATCATATGATTCCACTCATATGTGGAACTTAAGAAAACAGAAGATCATAGGGGAAGGGAGGAAAAGATAAGATGAAATCAGAGAGGAAGACAGACCATCAGAGACTCTTAACTATAGAAGACAAACGGAGTGTTGCTGGAGGAAGGTAGGTGAGGGATGGAGTAACTAGGTGATGAAATGAGCACTGAGTGTTATATGCAACTGATGAATAACTGACCTCTATCTCTGAAACTAATGATACATGATATGTTAATTGAATTTAAATAAAATAAAATTCAAAAAAAGAAAATAAAAATATCTGTAAAGTACATTATTAAAAGAAAAAGAATTATATAACAGTGTGTAGAGTATGTTCTATTGGGGTTAAGTAAAGATATAGATATAGATATACACACACACAAACACAGTTGAATGAACAACAGGAGTTAGAAATGAATGGGTCCACTTATACATGGATTTTTTTTGTAAACACAGGACAGCACTATAAGTGTATTTTCTCTTCTGTATGATTTTCTTAATAATGTGTTTTTTTCTCTAGTTCAAAATATAGTAAAAATACAGACTATAATACATATAACAAACAACATATGTGTTAATCAACTGTTTGTCTTATCAGTAAGATGGCCAGTCAACAGAGGGCTATTAGTAGTTAAGTTTAGGGGGAGGTCAAAAGTTATAAGCAAATTTTTTTAAAAGTAGGCTCCATTCCCAGCATGGAGCCCAACATGGAGCCCAACATGGGGCCTCAACACCTGACCCTTCAATCAAGACCTGAGCTGAGATTAAGAGTCAGACACTTGACCAACTGAGCCACCCCAGTGCCCCTCAAAAGTTACACATAGATTTTTGACTGTGAATGTGAGTGGAGGGTAGCACCCCTAATCTCTAAATATAGCAGCCAACTATATTTACACTTCTCCAAAAGTAGTAAAATTTTGGAGGAATAGGGAGGTACAGGGCAGATGGGGCAAAGGTAAAAGAAACACTCTTAATCCTGCTTAGGAGTTTTCCTAATTATGACGAGCCCCATCAAAAAAAAAAAAAAGGTTCATAATCACAACTAACCTTTAATAATTTCAAGATTTTTTTCCTGTTGTTATTCATGAGTAATAAATTTGTCATTTTTTTAATTCAAGGAACTGCCTCATACTTAAGCCAGAGAGGTTTTTCTAAAAGTATAGTAGTACATTTTTATGTCTTGTGATTTCAAATGATGTGAATTTATTACCTTTCAAAAGATGAAAGAAGTTTTAAATTTCACTTTTAGAAATTAGTAGGAAAATTCTAGTTCAAGGTGATTGTAATGGACTGAAAGTTTGTGTGTCTGTAACCCCCCCACACCACACCACCACATTGACAGGTTGAAATCCTACCCCTTAATGTGACGGTATTATCTCTGGGAGATTAGTGTCCCTATGAAAGAGACCCCAGACAGCTCCAGTGCCACTCCCATCATGTGAGGTCATAGCAACAAGACCATCATGTATGAACCAAGAAGCTGGACCTCACCAGACATCAAATCTCCAGTGCTTTGGCTATTACAGCCTTAAAATTGTAAGAAATAAGGTTCTGTTGTTAATAAGCCACCCACTCTATGTATTCTGCAGGTACAAAAATCAAGTCATTTGGACAGAAGGGCAGAAATTCTGAGAAGCAGCTAAGGTCCCTATCCCTTTCTCATAGTACGGAGAGCAGCTGACCACGGCATTTCATGTCCACTTGGATATGGCTGTTGGGATTGGAGGAAAAAGGTAGAAAAGAGCCCAAAGCAACTTTGGCTCCCAAAAATAAAAATCAGAGAACATACAAGTATGTGTGCTTGGTCTAGAGACTCCTAGAACACTGACTGGCTGAGATCAAAGTCAGATCCACCCCAAGAGTGAAGGCCTCCTTACTTTGCTTACTGCCTGCCCATCCCTTGCCCATGAATTTAAAAGATGCCTGACCCACAGAAACCAGCCTTCACCCAAAGTCAGACCTCCATTAAGGGAGAGTGCTTTTGGGAAATCAGAACTATAAAACGGGTCTCAGATCTGTACAAGCTCAGGCTGCCTACCTATACTAACCAACATGGTCCTTTATCCTTAAATATAAACAGACAGCCAAATATCTGAGAAAAAGTTAAAGCATGAAAGAAAAAAGATCAATGAGCAATGAACATTTGATCAAGAAGAAGTTAAAGCATGTAAGAAAAAAGATCAATGAGCAATGAACATTTGATCAAGTAAAAAGAGAAGATGCAAGGAACAGGAAAAAACTTTCATACATTAAAAATAGTGTTCCCAGAGAGATTTAAGATATTGAAGAAAAGAAAATAGGCTATCATAAAAAAAGATCAACAAGGGGTGCCTGGATGGCTCATTCTGTTGGGCATCCGACTCTTGGTTTCTGCTCAGGTCATGATCTCATGGGTCATGGTCAGTAGGGAATCTGCTTGTATGCTTGAAGATTCTCTCCCTCTATCCCTCCCTGCACACACACATGCAAGCTCTCTAGAAAATAATACATTTTTAAAAATAAATTTAAGAGGCACCTGAGCAGCTCAGTTGGTTAAGCGACTGCCTTCGGCTCAGGTCATGATCCCGGAGACCCGGGATTGAGCCCGAAATGGGCTCCCTGCTCGGCAGGAAGCCTGCTTCTCCCTCTCTCACTCCCTCTGCTTGTGTTCCCTCTCTGGCTATGTTTCTCTCTATCAAATAAATAAATAAAATCTTTAAAAAAATAATTTTAAAATGATCAATTGAAAAATAAGAGGCCTTAAAATAACTGTTAAAAGAAAAAACTAGAAAAACTAAGTAATAGGATTAACAGAATGAAAAGGTTGAAGACTAAATTAGTGATCTTGAAAATAAAGTTGCAGACATGATTGATATAACTAAGAATATAATACAAGGAAGAAAAATAAATAATAATAGAACAAAAAGTCATTGGGAGAAAAACTAGAATCCTCAGAATGAAGTTCACCAAGTAGTAAGGAGTATGAAAGAAAAATCATATGTAGATATATCCTCAAGAAATTTCAGAATTTCAAACATAAACAGAAAAGGTAAAAATATCCCAGAATGGTTAAAAGATAAAAATAAGAAAGTAGGCCATATACAAAAGAAATAAAATTCAGCATCTAAATAGCAACTCTTAAGTTTCTATAAAAAGTTAAAAGGATTTTGAATCTAAAATTTTATATTCAGATTAATTTAACTATTCATCAAGGGTAAGGGAAAATAGTGACATTTTCAAGGCTATCATAATGGCTAATATTTATTTTACTTACGAGTCAGGTACTTTATAAATTATTAACTTATTTAATCCTCAGAACAATCCAATTAATTTGATAATTATTATCCCTAGTTTCACAAATGAGGAAAGAGAGGCATAGAGCGGATGAGAAAGTTGCCCAAGATTGTGCTACTCATAGGAGGCAGAGATAGGCTTTGGACCCCTGGAGATGGGCTGCAGAGTACACACTCTTACTTATAACACAATAGTGCCACTCCATTGTTCAGGCACTCAGAAAATTCATGTCCCATGTAGCCTTCTCAGAAAAAAAGAATTACTTGAGGATATACTTCAGTAAGATAAAAAAGAAATTCAGGAAACAATGGCAGTGACCTGGGAATCAAGAGGTTTCAGGA
Organism: Spilogale gracilis; assembly: GCA_004023965.1. Classification (NCBI taxonomy): domain Eukaryota; kingdom Metazoa; phylum Chordata; class Mammalia; order Carnivora; family Mephitidae; genus Spilogale; species Spilogale gracilis. The sequence goes on along the minus strand of PITA01007857.1, from coordinate 55,388 downwards.
TGCCAAGGAAATAAAATAGAAAAATCAGAAAGGAGATTCTATTGTACAAATTGTATGATTAAAACACAGAAGCTCCATAGTAAAATGACAGCAGGTATTTTTCCCATCAAGAAGAAAAAAGGCAGGCAATTGGAAACTCAATTCTGAGTCATATTTTGGAGCAAAAGAAAAGAGAATACTTGGAACATTCTCATTCTGAAAGGACAGAGTTGGTCACACAAACATTTCTGCCTGTGTGAGTCCAAACACACTAGTTGCTTCTCCAATGTATGATATTTACATACTCCATACTGTAAACAGTTTACTGGTTTTCCATTTTAGAATTATAGGAAATGAATGGAAAACAAGTATATTTTCTATAGAATAGAAAGAAAATAGAAGCCTTATTAACATAGAAGTAACTGAATGATTAAGATTAAAAAGAGAAGGGACAGGGGAGGTATATGCAAGGGAATTAGAGAGCTGAACTTATTTCTTCATTTTAAAGAACAAAGAGTTATTAAATACAAATATAAATTATCACAAACTTACAGAGGTAAACACTTACATAGGTATACCTAACCTGAACTTGGAGGTGGAAAAGGAAAGAAGAGGGATGATGAATATAAGTGCTCTAAATTCTTTACCTCTTATAGCATAAAGTCAATAGGTGCTCAAATTTTATAAACCAAGAAGCAAAGGTATAATTAGAGTTTATAATGATAACTACTAGATTAAAATCAGAAATAGCTAAAAGAGTGAGGGTTTTTATCACTTTTTTTAAGATTGTATTTATTTATTTGACAGAGAGATCACAGGTAGGCAGAGAGGCAGGCAGAGGGAGGAGGAAGCAGGCTCCCTGCTGAGCAGAGAACTCGATGCCAGCCTGGATCCCAGGGTCCTGGGATCATGACCTGATCTGAAGGTAAAGGCTTAAACCACTGATCCACCCAGGCACCCCTCTTTTTTGTTTTTACCATATGTAAAACTTTAAATCAGAACTAATTCAATGGCTGAATGGACAGATAAATGGATGGAAGTAAATAGAGTGTGAGACTTTTGGGATATTTAAGCAGAAATCTGGGGAAAGAATAAGAGTTATTTAAATAAAAAGAAAGAGGAAAGAGGGCCCAATACACAAGCATTCATTGGCTGAGAAATTTGGAAAGGGAAAATTGAAATGAGGTTGGAGAAACAGACAAGATCCAAGGCTTGTAAGCCACATTAAGGAGATCAAAGGAGAAACTAAGGAGGTATTCTACCGAGGAGAACATGATAGTCATAGGAATCTCCACTCAAATCTTGGAGAGAATGGGCTTCATGGAATGTAGTTAACTGATAGCTTCCCGCTGCCACACCTACATCCACCAGTCTTCAGCCTGAAGTCGTCACAGGGGCTGCTTCCAACCCATGACTGAACACTATTTAGGGGAGTTATTAGAGCCATGCCATTATGGCCCAACACAGGACTCCTCCCAATACAGAAAATCTGTATTCTCAGGCTTCTCTTTTCATTATCTTTCACCATATTACCCCGCTCCCGACCCCCAACCACCCACAGAATATATCTTACACTTCTACGTCTGTCTTGGCATTTGCTTCCCAGGGGACTTGACCTGACCCAGAGAGTGACATGAAGTCCCATTTTACTATAGAGAGTAGAATAAGGGTGGTGAGACAGAATATAGAGGAGAAATTAGGAGGCTGTTTCAGAAATCCAGATGACATCTTATCAAGTCCAGGACAAAGACAGTGGAAATGAAGAGAAGTGGGTGGTTAAAATGGTACACTGAGATTAGAATTGATAGGACTTGATTTATTAGCAAGAAATAGACAAGCCAAAGATGGTTCCAAGTTTCTGCTTGGGTTGATTGTTTTCACAGACATAAAAAACAATTGGTTGTTGGATGCCTAGGTGGCTCAGACTGTTAAACAGCTGCCTTTGGCTTGGGTCATGACCCTAGCATCCTAGGATGGAGTCCAGCATCGGGCTCCTTTCTCAACAGGGAGACTGCTTCTTCCTCTGCCTCTGCCTGTTGCTCCACCCCACATGTGCTTACTCTCTCTTCCTCTCTCTCTCTCTCCCTCTGTCAGATAAATAAAATCTTCTAAAAATTTTTAAAAATGTAAATAACAAGGAGAAACGATTGGTTCTTTGTCATCCCAACTCTGATCAAGAGAAAACTTTGCAGCCGATGTTGTGCCTAGGTCCCAAGAACAGATCTTCCTTTCTCTGAGCTGAGGTACTTCACAGAAATATAATGGACACCAGCTTGAAGCAGGAGTTCCTCTAACTGTCCCTGTAGGACTCCCCATGTTCTTCATAAAGAAAAAGAATGGAGAGCTCTATACAGGGTCCACCATGGCATTAAACAGTCACAATCTGTAACTATTATCCACATTACCTACTCTCTAGCCTTCTGTCTCAGCTTGATGGGACACAAGCTTTAACAGACTATTCCCCAGAAGCCCTATAACTTCTCTGAATCCTGGATAGTGATGAATGGAAGATGGCCTTCAGAACATGCTTAATCCATGTGAATATACCATAATGGTGCTTGGTCTATGAAATGGCCACATTACCTTCCAGGTGACCTCTTAGGCCAAGAGATAATATCTGACTTAACATCTTATGAAATTCTGTATTTGAGATCCCTGTTTCAATTTACCTGTTTTATCCTATCCATTTAGAGGGTCTACATGATACAAATTACCAAGAATTTTGGAACAGAAATTGTTTCTTTACCTACTCTCCAGAAAAATCAAGGATTCTCTGGGGCACCTGGGTGACTCAGTTGTTAAGCATCTGCCTTCAGCTCAGATCATGATCCTGGAGTGCCAGGATCGAGCCCTGCATCGCAGGCTTCTTCCTCTCTCACTCCCCCTGCTTGTGTTCCCTCTCTAGCTGTGTTTTTCTCTGTCAAATAAATAAATAAATAAATAAATAAAATCTTAAAAAAAAAAAAAAGAAAAAGAAAAAATTCTCATTTCTTAGAATTTGACTCCAAGACCTGTCAATGTACCTTATATGGCAAAAGGGACTTTGCAGATATAATTAAGGATTTTGAGTTGGGAAAATTATCCCGGATTATCTATGTGGGCCTAACATATCATAGGGATCCTTATAAGAAGAAGGCAGGAAATAAGATAGAAATGTGACAAATGAAGCAGAGAATGATTTAAAAAATGATGTCACTCCAAGGAATGCCAGCAGCCTCTAGAAATGCAAGCGGCATGAAATGAGTTCTCTCCTAGAGCCTCCAGAAGAAACCAGCTCTCTGACGCCTTGGCTTTAGTCTCATGAAACTAATATTATACTTCTGGCTTCCAGGACTGTAAAAGAATAAATCCGTGTTGTTGTTGTTTAAGATTTTATTTATTTATTTGACAGAGAGAGATCACAAGTAGGCATAGAGGCGGGCAGAGAGAGAGGAGGAAGCAGGCTCCCTGCTGAGCAGAGAGCCCGATGCGGGCCTCGATCCCAGGACCGTGAGATCATGACCTGAGCCAAAGGGAGAGACTTTAATCCACTGAGCCACTCAGGCGCCCAAATCCATGTTGTTTTAAGCCACTAAGTTTATGTGATTTGTTTTAGCAGCCATGAGAAACTAAAGACTAAAAAAAACTAAAAACCTTATTTACCTCTATTCTTGTCTTACCCCAAATAGACTTCTCCTACATGGTCAAAACACCTACCTGCAGCTCAGTGCCTCCCAAGATGACTCAGTTCTAGAAATTTCACTCCTGCACCTATTTCTCATGACATCTCAGCTGATATCCTCTTTGGGAACATGTCATCACCTATTACCATCATACCAGGCATCTAAAACTTCCAGGTGGTCCTAGATTGCTCCATAATATCCTCTGTCCAGAAAGCTTTATGGAAATCAGCTCACTTTTACCTGAACAAGGCAGTCTGATGAAAGTGTGAATAGCTTTGCATTGAGGCCAAGGGAGGTGGTACGCCTGAGCCAAAACTTCACCTAGGCCAAGACAATGAATGGGATTTATAGAGGCACCTTGTTGCATCCTGTCATAATAATATTGGGAATACTTAAGAATTGGGATCAGACATCAGTTTCCCAGATTGGAAACTAAAGAGCTATTTACCAAACAATGGTTTGAACTTCAAGGCAGGCCAAGTATCATAAACATAAGTGATGCATAGATTCCCATACTGTGTCAAAACCAGAGTTCATCAACTATGCGCTCAACAAACCCACATGCTGTAACAGAGGCTACAAAAAAACCAGATGGGTTCACATTTCTCCATGTGTTCATGTAACACTTGATCTAAGACATCTAAGAAAGAGATGAGCTGGAATTATTTCTGATAAGGGGATCTGGTAAGCTCCAATCCTCAGTATCCAGCCCACTAGGATGATTTGTATCTTCTTCAGAAGGTCTATGAGCAAGTCAAATCCTTCTTGAGAAATGGGAAATATAGTGTCCAGACCAGTTCAGAATGCCCAAAAAGGCTCTCCTGCCCAAGAGCCCATACTGGAATCCACCCGGAAATGTTTAAAGACTATTAATAATATAGTAACATGCCCTAAATATAAATTTAAAGTAAAAAATATAAAATTCCGGGGCGCCTGGGTGGCTCAGTTGGTCAAGCAACTGCCTCCAGCTCAGGTCATGATCCTGGAGACTGGGATCAAGCCCCACATTGGGCTCCCTGCTCAGCAGGAGGCCTGCTTCTCCCTCTCTCACTCCCCCTGCTTGTGTTCCCTCTCTGTGTTTCTCTCTGTCAAATAAATAAAATCTTTAAAAATATATATATATAAAATTCCATATGTCACTAATCTTATGTTTAATACCACATGCAGCTACATATATTTGCATGTATATGTGCATATAATATAGTCTTCCACAATATATAGTATATATACATATTATTTTAACAGTGGCTAGCTCAGGATAGTGGGATTACAGGTAATTTTTCACTTTCTTTGTACTTTCATAGGTCTTACAAATTTTGTTAATAAACAAATTTCTTTAATTCAGAAACTTTAATTTTAAGAACTAAGAAATGAAAATAAAATAATGAAACTGAAAATTAAACTAAAATAATTTTTAAAGAATTAAAATTCTGAATATCAAGAATTTAAAATGATGGGTTAAAAATAAATAGGTTTTATTTTGGCATAGGAACTGTAGTTTGAAAGTAAAACATTAAAGTAAGTGATAAAAAGCAAAAAAAGTACAACTAAAAATCAGAAAACAAAATATCAGAATATAAAATAGAATTAAAAATCCCTAAACTCTGGATATAAGGACCTACGGTGAAGTAAGGCAAGAAGAAAACAAGGTGATAAGAGATTAAAGAGACAGAAAGTAACTGAAGAAGAAATTTTTAAAAAGTCAAATAGCAGGCATTGTAGCAGCAAGAAATTGTTACACAGAGTCAAGATCCTGAGCTAGTCAAGAGTACAAAGACAAGTGAAGATAAAAGAGAAAGGAGAGAATCATATAGTATAGAAAGTACAGAAACCCAATTCTAAGCCATCAAGGGGTCTCAGTCCTCGGTAAATCGGTCAGGTTGAAGAAGCCTTCCTGGGGAAATCCTCTCCAGTGCTACTGTGCTCTTTGAGGACTCAAACCTTAGGGAAAGGAGCCACAAGGCACCATCTTCTCTTTTTCCCACAGCCATATGTTTACCAACTCTGTGGACTAGGGCCATGGCCCTGAGAGAAAACAGTCTCCACCTTTCAGAAGTTTTAGCACCTGTGACCATTCAGTCCCTGGAATCTACTGGCCTCTTATATGCCACAACAAAGGAATAGGCTTCCCCCAGAACAACCACTTACAACTTTGTTTCAGGTCACTTGTTTATTTACCAAACACATACAGTCTATTGTCTAGTGACTTGCCACTCTTCCGAGCAGCCTTCTCTTGTACCCCAATCTAAAGAAGATTCCCTATATCACTTTTATAGTATTCTATTCCTGCCTTTCATAGGCTTTTCATAATTTAGAATAGCATACTTCCTCTCTTAGATTATAAGCTTCACAAGAAGAGTGATCATATTTCTTTGTTTACTGTTAGAGAATACAGTATCGGTACTTAGTAGGCACCCAACAGTTATTTATTGGATGGATGGGTGGGAGGATCGGTGTATAGAAATGTGGATAGATATGTGAATACACCAAGCCCTGTGCTATCTATATATTATTTACCTTTGTAGCCCAGCATTCCCTATAGTGCTTGGTATACAGTGTCCTTCTATAAATATGTTGGCTATATCCCAGGCACAGGAGATGAAACAATGAGTAGACCACTGTTCCATCCTTTCAGAAGTCCCGTTTTAGGGAAGGGAACAGTTATATTAATAATTACAGCAAGGTGGATTATATAGTATGTTAGACATACAAACCAAGCACTGTGAATAGGACAGAGGAGAATGTGTTTAACTCCTCACGGAGTACAAAGTACACGCCTGAAGGAAGCTATACTTGAGCGGAGTCTTAAAGTAGGCCAAGAAATTTTCTGAATAAAGAAAAGAGGAAAAGCAATTCAGAAGATGATCCGTAAAGATAAAGAAAGGATCATCTGAGGGATCAAGAGTCATTCAACATGCCTGAAACACAAGGTACAACAGCAGAGCAACAAATGAGACTGGAATAAGGACAATGGCCAAGCCACATTCAAACATAAGTGACAACAGGCTTGGGATGACAAGGCTGAGAAGAACTTGATCAGATCCGCGTTTTGTAGCTCACTCCAAAGTACAGCTAATAAGTCGGAAGGGCAAGGAGGAGTAGACACCAGTCAGAATTCGTGTGAAAAGTGATAAAGACTTGAATGTAGAAGTGGCAGTGAAAAGAGATGATGTAAATATTAAAAATGGGAGTAAAAATTAAAAGATGGGAATATTAAAAAGAGAGAATAGGCAAAAGGAGAGAGTTATCAGTGGGATGCAGAGATGAATGGAGAAGGAACCCTCTGGATGATTCACAGGTATCTGACTCGAGCACTTCGATGAACCACTGTGTCAAAAGTTGGGAGGAGAAAGAAGAGGAGAATGTTTGGGCATATGCTGCCTTTTAGGTTCCCCAATCTGGAATGATACAGTAATTCAAAAGAGAAGTCTAATTCATGGCGGTAGTCAGAGGTGAGCATGATATTTAGCAAAGACCAGTTCATGGATAACAGTTAAAGATACAGGTAGAGGGTGCTTGGGTGGCTCAGTGGGTTAAAGCCTATGTCTTTGGCTCAGGTCATGATCTCAGGGTCCTGGGATCAAGGCCCACATCAGGCTCTCTGCTCGGCAGGGAGCCTGCTTCCTCCTCTCTCTCTGCCTGCCTTTCTGCCTACTTCTGATCTTTCTCTCTGTCAAATAAATATAAATATAAATATAAATAAATAAATAAATAAATAAATAAATAAATAAATAAATAGATTCATGATCTCAGGGTCCTGGGATTCAAGGCCCACATCAGGCTCTCTGCTCGGCAGGGAGCCTGCTTCCTCCTCTCTCTCTGCCTGCCTTTCTGCCTACTTCTGATCTTTCTTTCTGTCAAATAAATAAATAAATAAATAAATAAATAAGTAAGTACGTAAATAAATAAATAAATAAATGTTTTTTAAAAAGATATGGGTAGAGAATTGCCTGGGGAACAGTGAAGAAGGGAGAAGAGAAAGGGACCAAGTTGTGGACCCTTGTGGAATATGTATGGTTCATTTCGATATCAAATTGTGGCTTATTTGGTGTAGATTTCTTCCACTGATTTAATTTTAACAACTTAGTTCTTCACTCTGATTAGAGAATTCCATAATTTAACTTTAGCAACTTATATACAGTATTTACACTGTTGCTATTTATAATAACTCAAGGCTAATACTTTAATCTTTTTATATGCTTTAATTATTTGTTTGCATAACTAAAACATAATATATTGCACAAATCATGGTCATTTTATATCTTTCATTTAACTAAACTAGGCTGACACCAATGAACCTTGAAATGATTTTCTCCTTGCCTCTTCTTCCTCTAGTACTAAAAACAACAGAAGTATCTACAGTTGTTTTTAGTACTCAGATATTATCACAACTATACACTTCTTGAGTGACAGAGAGAGAGAGAGAGAGAAAGTCACCTGGCAAGTTGCCATTTCAAAGTTCTTAAAAAGCTGCTGGACAAAGGAAACAGTCAACAAAACAAAGAGGCAACCCACAGAATGGGAGAGGATATTTGCAAATGACACTACAGACAAAGGGCTGATATCCAAGATCTATAAAGAACTCCTCAAACTCAACATCCAAAAAGAAGTTCATCACATCAAAAAATGGACAAAAGACATGAAGAGGCACTTCTCCATAGAAGATATACAAATGGCTAACAGACACATGAAAAAAGGTTCAGCGTCACTAGCTATCAGTTAATTCAAATCAAAATCACACTGAGATACCACCTTACATCAGTCAGAATAGCCAAAATTAACAAGTCAGGAAACAACAAGTGTTGGAGAGGCTGTGGAGAAAGGGCAACTCTCTTACACTGTTGGTGGGAATGCAAGTTGGTGCAGCCGCTTTGGAAAACAGTGTGGAGATTCCTTAAAAAATTAAAGATAGAATTACCCTATGACCCTGCAATTGCACTACTGGGTATTTACCCCAAAGATACAGATGTAGTGAAAAGAAGGGCCATATGTACCCCAATGTTCATCGCAGCAATGGCCACAATCGCCAAACTGTGGAAACAGCCAACGTGCCCTTCAACAGATGAATGGATAAAGAAGATGTGGTACATATATACAATGGAATAGTATGCCTCCATCAGAAAGGATGAATATCCAACTTTTGTAGCAACATGGACTAGATTGGAAGAGATTATGCTGAGTGAAAAAAGCCAAGTAGAGAAAGTCAAGTATCACATGGTTTCACTTAGTTGTGATGCATAAGGGGTAATATAGAAGACAGTAGGAGAAGGAAAGTAAATGGGAAGTAGGGTAATTCAGGGAGAGAAATGAAACATGAGAGACTTTGGACACAGAAACAAACTGAGTTCCATGGAGCACTGGGTGTGGGGCATGGGCAATGAATCTTGGAACACTGAAAAATAAAATAAATTTAAAGTTAAAAAAAAAGCTGCTGGAACAAAATTCACAAAACAGAGCAAATTAATAGTTATTAGCATATTCATAAACTGAGACATAAGGTCAAACTCCCTATTTTCATTCCCAAGAGTCACCTACTTATGTCATTGATGATGGTTTTTGTTGTACAGCCAACAGATTAATGCCCAGGTGATTTGAATTAATTTACAGAGGCATTTACACTTCAAAATATAAGAACATCTAGAAGAAAGATTTAATAGTTAAAGGTGCTTGCTAAAATACTGCAAGGGTTTGCTCATATTTGAAATAAAAATTGTGGCAGTGTCATAAAGTACTTTCCTAACTAATGTAATGACATTAAAATATTCCAATTTACCATTGTCTTTTGTACTAGGGATTTTTGAAGAAGTATGGAGATTGAATTTTTTTTTTTTTAAAGATTTTATTTATTTGACAGAGAGAAACACAGCCAGAGAGGGAACACAAGCAGGGGGAGTGAGAGAGGGAGAAGCAGGCTTCCCGCAGAGCAGGGAGCCCGATGTGGGACTCGATCCCGGATCTCCGGGATCATGCCCTGAGCCGAAGGCAGTTGCCTAACCAACTGAGCCACCCAGGCGTCCCTGAATTTTTTTTTTAAGCAAGAGGCACAAAACACTTTGATGTTAGTTTGGAGAAAAATTACATAAGAAACCCCATGAGGCACCTAAAAATGCTCTCGGAGGGGTGCCTGGATGGCAGTGGTGGTTAAGCCTCTCACCCTTGGTTTCAACTCAGGTCATGATCTCGGGGTTGTGAGACTGAATCCGTAGTCAAGCTCCACACTCAGCACAGAGTTTGCTTAAGACTCTCTTTCCCCCTACCTCTGCTCACCATACGTCTTTAAAAAGATAAAGATTCCCTTGGACATTGGAAATCAACAGGACATGTACACAGATCAGAAGGCAGGGCTATTTTGTGTAGATCCTGTGACACCTCCAAAGCTGACCCAGTATTTGAGCAAAGTGGTAGCTACTTAGATGATTTGAGAGTCATTTATATCTGCCTAATTAGAGAAAGGGATGATTTGAATGAGTCCAGGTTTTTTCTACTGTTTCATTTCTTGAGTCCTGGCCTTGCCTGAGAGAAGTCAGCAGTGGTAGATAGAAGTTCTTTCACAACTCCACTCTCATAAAGTCCTAGACCATCAAAAGATCCTTCTTGCCTCATCAAGTCCTTCTCCTCTACTCCTTAATGCTATTATCTTCAATAAAACAGATTTTTCCCTCTTAGAAAAATAGCAAGACCCAGTTATTTTTAAAAATGACTTTGACTCCCAGACACATTCCTTGGTCATAACACACATTATTTCTGTCTCTGCACTTTGCCTTTATGTCTCCTTTCCTCTGTTTTTCTTCTCCTGTTCCTGCATCCAGGAGCTCCCCCTTCCCACTACAGTCATCATTTGGGGGCAGTGGGAATGCCATCGCCTCTGCGCAGCTTTCCCTGATCTCCTTTCCATTCTCACCTCACAGCAGTTCCTCTCTCACAGGTGACTGCTCTCTTAGAATGGGGTTTTCCTGAAGAATAAATGAATTAACCTATTTAAAGGGTTCACAACCCTGCTTGAAACAGCTTCTGTCTTATGGCACTGCTGGCTGCATCAGCTGCATCACTGTCTTCAGCGGGTTCTGAAACCCCTTCCACAGACTTCCACAGCAGCATGGCTCTCGTGCTATTGCTAAGCCTTTTCTCCTCAGTATTTACTCAGAATTCAGTGAGGCCATTCGAGACCACCTATCTAAAATTTAAAAACAGCTTTTCTGATTTTTTAAAATCTTTAGCACTTCTCACTAGATATCATACATTTTACTTCGTTATCTTGTTATCCTGTTCACTGGATGTCTCCCTCATCAGAATGTAAACTCTAAGAGGGCAGTAAACAGTTGTTTAAGGAATAAAGGTGTTTGCATAGACTTACCATATCCCCAGAGAACCTTACAGAGCATCTGGCATTCAGTTAGTCAGGTGAGTAGCAGACAGATATGGAATCCTGAGACGGTTCCAGAGAATGTCACATCTGAATAGAACGTACCAGAGAGAAACAACTCAGCCAGTTACATCATGAAGGTACTGATTGTTAGGAAAGCAAAACTTCTCAACATGGACCTGGCAATTTTTCATCTTTTTGACATCATTACTAGGGAAGACCCTGGGTCCCAGGTACATTGTTCATATTTAATAAAGGACCATTCGTGAAGATTACTAATGCATAGTATTTAATAAAGATAAAGCCAATGCACTATTTGCTTTGAACATAAAGTTAGATTTAAAAAAAAAATAACCTTCCTATTGCAATACTATACCATGGGTACAGTTTTGTTTTTTGGTTTTTTTTTTAAATTTTATTTATTTTGACAGAGAGAAACACAGCCAGAGGGGGAACACAAGCAGGGGGAGTGAGAGAGGGAGAAGCAGGGGGAGTGAGAGAGGGAGAAGCAGGCTTCCCGCAGAGCAGGGAGCCCGATGTGGGACTCAATCCCGGGTTTCCAGGATCATGACCTGAGCTGAAGGCAGTTGCTTAACCAACTGAGCCACCCAGGTGCCCCCTACGGGTACAGTTTTTAAAAACATAATCCAGGGCCGTTCTCACTATACCAGATGGTGCTTCTGTGTTGCAGTCACGTCTAAGGTCCTACCATAGAATATTGTGAAGATGGCACAGGTAGGCAGTACAAGGCAGTTTTAAAATCAAGAATCATCATTTTTGGATGCCCATATAACACTTCCCATTCATCGGGAGATTTCAGGGGAAATCTTTGGGCTAGGTGTCACAGCATAGCTGCTACACAGGAAGAGTATGGAAAAAAGCAACGTTTGTTAACTAGAATAAAATAAACCTACTTGGAAATTAGGATTCCAAATCCCAGCTCACATACAGGATGTCTGCCATGAGTGGCTCATGTAGGGTACATTCCTAGTAAGGAATGTTAAGTCCTAAATATTTCTGTCCTGAATGACACGGGAATGGATAAAAATAACCCACCAGCTATGGCAGACCGAATGTCCTATTACACAGATCAGAAAGCAGCTTTGATTCTCCGCCCACTTAGTGGCTGTGTGACCTCAAATAGGAAACACAACCCTTCTGAGCTTCCGTTGCCTCATCGCAAAGTGAGGATAACATGTTAGTGTGGATTCAAACATAATCTTATGAAATATGGTGTGTGGAAAGATTTGGTAAACTTGCAAGGGCTGCTCAAATGTATAGGTTTTTCTCTCGAGAGGTCTGTGGCACCTAAGCCCTGAGCCAAGAAGTGACCTCTCTCAAGCTTGTTTCTATCTGATCTTACATCAGTTCAAGATTGAATTTCTTACCTATTGAAGTTACTGCTTATACCTTGCCTCTGCCCAGTTCTTTTCTTGAACATGTAGAACATTATTACTTCTCTGGCTTCCATTTGACTCAATTTAATTTGGGGCCTATGCTGAACCTGCTACATAAGAACCATAAGGGTAGATTAGGAACACACTCCCCTATCCACTGTAACCCATCCAGTAATATTCAGTATTTGAGGGTAGGTGACATGATGGCATGGAATTACACTTCTTTTTCAGATAAATAAACCAATTCCTTATCATTAAGATGTTCTTAAAAGGACATCCAATTTCTCCTCAGGAAGTAACATAGAAAACATTACTCCTTCTGTTTCACTCACACTTCAGCACTGGGTATAATGTGCTTATAAGCTAAAACAAGAAGGCACTCTTGTTTGCAAAAAATCTTAGTAGAAATCCAGAGCTGATGGCTAATGTGAGCAGTGGAAATCTATGCACTAGCTTCATCTTCATATAAATAATAACAACCAACATACGTAGCTCTTACTATGTGCCAGTGTCTTTAGGTGTAGTCTCATTAACTCTTCACAACTATTATTTATCTTTATCTTACAAACAAGGAAACTGAGGCACAGCGAGATTAAGTAGTTTATACGAGGTCAAACAGCTAGTAAGTGACAGAATTGGGATTCAAGCCCCAGAATCAGGCTCCAGGGTCAATGGTGTTAAATTTGCTATACTGCTAATAATCACACCTAAAGAGAAATTGTATTATTATCCATTGTTACATAAAAATCACTCTAAAATTTAGAGGCTTAAACAGCACCAGTGTCTCTGGGTTAGGAATCTGAATACGATGAAGCTGGAGCCTCAGTTTCAGGGTCTTTCACAAGACACAATCAAGGTGTCATCTGGAACTGCAATCATTTCAAGGTTCGATTGGGGAAGATTCCACATCTAACTCATATAGTTACTGATAGGATTGAGATTCCTGCAGGCAGTGGAACAGAAACTACCCCAACTCTGTGCCAATATGGCAGTGTGCAATGTGTACAAACTGGGAAGACAATAGAGTCCAGCAACATGGAGGTCATGATCTATTTTAACATGATCACAGAGGAGATAGCTTATCATTGCTGCCATTTTCCACTCATTTGGAACAAGTCACTAAGTCTAGTCACACTAAGATGAGGAGATTATACAAGAGCATGAATACCAGGAGGTGAGAATCAGTGGGAATCATGTCAGAACTGCTTACCTCCATAATAATTAACAGTGGCTAATGTGTATTGAGGGCTTCCTATGTGCCAGATAACAATCCAAATATTTTACCTACATTAATTCATTTCATCTTCATTTCATCTTGCTTATTGCCCCAATCAACAGAGAAGTTAAGAACAAGAACGCCATGGTTACACTTTGCAGTGGAAAGAGTAAAGAAGGCCATGCTCCCATATTCCAACAGAGAAAGTGTTAAAATGCTTCAAACCTATTCTCAAAACCTGATTTTATCCAAACCACATGCTTCTTGAGAATCATTTATCTTATTCACAAAGTGGGCCTTTTCTAGCTAATGGCAAACAGTATTTTCTCAAAATAACTCCCCTCTACCTCTACCAATCCTGGGGATGGGGAAGAAGAATTATTTGAAAATAAATGAAATTTTTTAAATGCTATTTTTTAATTATAATTTATAAAAATGAATATATCTTTATATTAATTCAGTTTTAAAAACTAAGAATCCTTGGGGCGCCTGGGTGGCTCAGTTGGTTAAGCGACTGCTTCGGCTCAGGTCATGATCCCGGAAACATGGGATAGAGTCCCACATCGGGCTCCCTGCTTGGCGGAAAGCCTGCTTCTCCCTCACTCACTTCCCCCTCTCGCTTGTGTTCCCTCTCTGGCTGTGTTTCTCTCTGTCAAATAAATAAATAAAATCTTTAAAAAAAAAAAACAAAAACTAAGAATCCTCTTCAATTTTTGATAAAAGCTGAAAGGATTCAAGATATCCAAATGAGTTGCTGTTTTTTTGTTTTTGTTTTTGTTTTTTAAAAAGATTTTATTTATTTATTTGACAGAGAGAAACACAGCCAGAGAGGGAACACAAGCAAGGGGAGTGAGAGAAAGAGAAGCAGGCTTCCCGCCAAGCAGGCAGCCTGATGCGGGGCTTGATCCCAGGTCTCCATGATCATGACCTGAGCCAAAGGCAGTCGCTTAACCAACTGAGCCACTCAGGCGCCCCAAGTTGCTGTTTTAATTTAGCTTTAAATTTGTTTAGACCCTGTTTCTTACCAAAGAGTTGATGTGACTATCTGCCAGTTGGCCAACCTTAAAGACAACAGAGCAAGCATTTCCTCTGAAAGATTCCAACCTATATGGATTTGAGTGGAGGGGGTCACAAACACATTGATCAGACTATCTCTTTCTGTGACCTGGCTCTCCACAGTAGAGGCCTGGGGAATAGGTAGAATCACTTAGGATGGGCAGGGCCAAAAGTCCTCTCCCTTATTATTAATAGAGACTAAAGCAGTTGCTTATTATGAGAACTATGTGGAAGACATCCCAGATTCCTAGGCCACTGGGTGTATGTCTATTTTCAAGCCTCTAATATTTGCAATGACACATCTTTTAAACATCTAGAAGCCAGTTCCTGGTCAAGTTAAAAATGTAAGCAAATGAATATAGATTCAAAATCCTAAACAAAATATTAGCAAAGGAAATTCAACAGTTTATCATGAAGAGAATAACAACATTTACCAGGAAGGGTTAATTCAGTAATAAGGAAGGATTATGAACATATAGATCTTCTGTGAATTGCAATAGGCTTATGTCCCAATAAAACCATCATAAAGTTGAAAATATTGTAAGTTGAAAACTCATTTGATATTCCTAACCTATTGACATCAGAGCCTAGACTAGCCTACCTGAAACATACTTAGAACATTTACATTAGACTACAGTTGGGCAAAATCATTTATGCAAAGCCTGTTTCATAATAAAGTATTGAATAGCTCACATAACTTATTGAATACTATACTGAAAGTGAAAACTGAAATAGTTGTAAGTTTACCGTCATGATCACATAGCTGACCAGGAGCTGTGGCTCACTGCTGCTGAAGCCCAGCATCACGAGAATATATTATACTGCATATTGTTTGCTGGGGGAAGATCAAAATTCAAAATACAGTTTCTGCTGAATGTGTGTTGCTTTTGTACCACTGTAAAGTAAAAAAACTTAGGTCAAATCATCATTAAGTCTGGGGTCATCTGTATTAATGATTCATCACATTAATAAGTCAAATGAGTAATACTATTTCAGTATAATCCAAAGAAAGGTATTTGTTAGAATGGAGAAGCTTTTCATAATTAAAACTATCTCAGTCAACTGGGATCCTTTGTCATGTGATAAATCTCCTTATTCACATGACAAAGAATATTTATCTTAACGAATATCATATTTAACAGTGAATCACTAGAAGAATTTCCAATAAAGTTAGAAATAAAACATGTATACTCTTTATTGCATTATTTTTTAGAGCACAGAAATGAAAATCTAAATGTTCAGCAATTGAGTAATTTATGATACACTCCTAATATAGAATGCTATACAGTCATTATAATGTACATGTATACAAATGAAATTCATGTATACACATAAAGAAATCTATATCTATACATCTGTATAGATAATATGTTTATGCACACAAAGTATGTGTTGATGTGATTTACACCAAAAGAATTTTGAAAATAAACACAAACTGTTAACAGTGGTCCCTTTAGAAGAGTGGGATTGGTAGAATTTAAGGGGAATTTGAATGGAGAGATCTTATGTGAATATAATCCTATGTAAAGAGGAATGCAGAACTATCAATATTTTTAGAATATTTTTATGAAACAGGCTTTGCATAAATGATTTTGCCCAACTGTAAGTCTATATGAACTTTTAAAAAAACAATTCAAAGAATATGAATGTTGAAGAAATAATGGTATTTCTGTTGGAAAAACTGTGTATAAGACATTAATCTAATTATTCAAATGACATAGCCCCCCTAGATTTTGATATTGGTTGCTATAGTTGTATGATAGAATTAGGGATAATTTTTTTCTTTGTGTTTCCCAGTTCTATTAATCATGTATTTATTTTGTAATTTGAGAAAAGAGTAAAGAAAACTATGGTAATGCTTAATTTGTAGATTATACAAGACAACTATTTGAGTTTATGAGAAATATCTGTTTCTCTTAATCTAGTTTTTAAAATGGCCATGAGGCCTCCTATTTCTATCACAATCGTCTAAAACCTTTGGGAAAGCTAGTCTTTCATTTTATTGCAAAGCCAGCTCCCTTTCCTGGGTTTGCTTAATTTGGTCATGTCTCTGATGTTCAAAATCTTGTCATCATTCTTCCTTACTTTCTTTTCTATATGGAGTCACTCACTGAGTTCTCCTGATGAGCCTTCCTTCACTTCCCACAGCTCTTTTCCATTCTAATCCCATACCACCTCCTGGTCTAGACCCTCAGGACCTCACACTTACACCATGGAAACATCTCATTGAGTCTCTTTGTCTGTCAGGTTTGTCTCCTTTGTTTACAACTTCTCCCTGTCTTAACCCCACATCTTTCATTGCCTGTATATATACCCTTTGTACTATCCAACTGCTCTTTTTCACTAACTTGCTACATTCCCACCTCCATACCTATGCTCTTGGCATTTCTCCTTGCAATAGTATCTAAATTCTACTCTTCCTTTCCAATTACCCTCACCCCCACCATGGTCTCGCCTTCATCCCTTTACATACATATTTCTTAACTATGTACTGTTTGCCAGACGTTGACCTAGACATAAGGAGTACAGACTAGTTTTCCAAATTAGTGACAGGACCACAGAGGGTTATTAAACTCAAGTTCACAGTCTCTGCTTCAGCACTACTACTTTATGTCCTCCAGCAGCCACCGAGGTTTTCTAAGAACCTCTCACCTCTGCTTCCTTCTGACTAGTCTCAAGAAGTCTTCCATGTGTTCAACAATTAATACATGTCTTATACATACACTAGACATTATGCTAGATGGCAAGAATGGAAAGGTGACTGTAACCTCCCTCTTACTCACCACGAGCTTTGGTTTCATGGGGAAGGTAGACAGGAAAACAAATACAATATGACTAAAAGTTACTTTAAGAGAAAAGTACAGAAGAACAAGAGTGTGTTTAATTCTACCTGAGAAGAACAAGAAAGACTTCACTCATTAGGTAATGCTTGAGCCCATAGCAGGTAGAAAAGAGGACAGTATTCCAAGCAGCAAGAATAGTATTGCAAAAGCACAAAGCAGTAAATAGCACAGCTTGAAAGGAAACCATTAAGTACTTCAGTATGACTGGAGCACATGAGACTGGAGTGCTGGCCTAGGGCCAGATCTTATTTTGCCTCGTTTTGCTTTTGAGGGAGTGAGTAAACACTAAAGAATTTTAAGCAATGGAGTAACATGATTAGATTTGTGTTTTGAAAAGTACCTGTGTTGGCAATATGGAAAAATTTTAGGGAGGGGTGAGCGGCAGGGCCCAGGTGAGGCAGAAAGTCAAAAGGCAGCAGTTATAGTCCAGGCAAGTAATAAGAACCAGGCAAGTAATGATGGAGGAGAACAGTGGTAGGACGGGGAGAAGGAAATGGGTTGAACAGATATCAAACGGGTGAAATTAATAAGACTTATCTACTGGTGGGTTTTAGAGGAAGAGGAAGAAGAAAGATAACAATGACTTCTGAGTTTCTGGCTTGATATCCACCTATCTATCTACAGATTGAGGTATATATCTTAAACAGAAAATAGAGGAAGAACTGTGCTTCTTTAAAGGAGGGTATACAATAAGTTTGAGTAGCCTGTTAGATTTTGAGGTAGAAGATCTTAGAAGCTGTCAGATGTAAAGATCTCAAGTTCAGAATTTGGCGGTGAGGGGCGGTGGTGGGCGGTGGTGGGGCTGAAATTAGAGATTTGAAAACCAGAGTATACACAGTGGTCAAGACCACGAGGATGGGTTACCCCAAGGAAATGTATATGATGGGAATAGGTGCTAAGGACAGAACTCTGGGGAACAACAACCATTAGAGTATCAGAGCATCACGAATGAGGAAAGTACCCTGAGAAGAAACGGTCAAAGTAGGACTGCCAAGACAGGCTATCGTAGGAATTTCCTACGGATGTTGTAACAAACTGCCACAACTTGAGGAGCTTATAATAACACAAACTTATCTCACAGTTCTGTAGTTTTAGAAATCCAATCTACATCTTGCTGGTCTAAACCCAGGGTGTCAGGAGAAGAGCATTCCATTCTAGAGACTCTAGAGGAGAATCTGTTTCCATGCCTCTTTTGGCTCCTAGAGGTCATTGGCATTCCTTGGCCTTTTCTAGTCTTTAAAGCCAGCAACAGCAAGTCCAGTCCTTGTCGTGTCACTCCACATCACACTTACCCCTGCTATCATCCAGCCTTCTTCCGGGCTCTCCTTCTGCCTCTCTCTTCCACTTTTAAGTTCCCTTGTAATTATATAGGGTTCACCTGGATAATCCAGGTTCGTCTTCCTATCAGCTGATTAGTCATTTTAATCTATCTGCAACCTTAATTCCCCTTTGCCATGTAATCTAACATATTCACTGGTTCCAGGGATTAGGTCGTGGGAACTAGAGGTGGGTGCGCTATTCTGACTACCTCAGCTGTCATCTCAGAAACCAATCAAACAAAACCATTAACGGAATAAAGGCGTAGATGTTTGTGATCCTGGACAAATCACTCAATCTTTCTGTGTTTCTACAAAATGGAGATAATAATAGTAAATACCTCCTAGGACTGCTATGGGGTTAAATGAGCCAAACTCTATAAAGTACATAAAAGTGTGTCTGGCTTATAGTTTTTTTTAAAGCAATTAGAGAGATTAAATAAGGCAAGGGATTAAAACTGGCCTTTTGGATTTGTTCTTTAGGTAATTAGTGGTCTTTACCATTGTAATTTTAGGAACATGGTGGTTGTGGTCTAACTACAGTAAAAATAAAGGTTAAGACATAGGAGGAAAGAGGTACATACAATTATTTTGAGGAATTATTTAGAAATGGAAGGAGAAAGGGGGCTGGAGCAGGCTTTTTTTTTTAGTAAACTCTATGGCCAATGTGGGCTTAAACTCAATGATCCTGAGATCAAGAATCCCCTGCTACCCACTGAGCCAACCAGGTGCCCCCATGGGCTGGTCTTGGATACCTGAGGACAAGAAATTATAGGAGATCTGAACATACTTCCCTTCTGTGGGGAAGGGGCTAGTCGATACAAAAGCTGAGTATATGAGAGAGGAAATAAGGGAACAATTAGTGTAGTAAAATCCCACAGGAGATGGAATAAATGTGATGAACAGTTTAGGTGTGGGAGTTAACTTTGAACAGGAGAAGAAACAATTAATTCTCTGAGTTTAGAGAGAAAGCTGTGAGGGTGAATCCCAGGAATTAAATATAGTTTCTTTCCTTGGTTACTGTCTATCAGGAATACTTACAGGCCTCCACCTCATGCTGCGACACCCGAACTAAGTTCTTCATCCAAGGAGGCCACACAGTGCCAATGCAGTTTACCTCTTTCCACAGGAAACCTCTACTGGATAGTAAAGTATTCAAGTTTAGATTTAGAGTAAAAATCTCATTGCCCTTAGGGTGGTCAATTTCATAAACAATACCCATCCCTTTCAAAAGATCTCTCTGACCAATGTATGTATGCTACCCTGCCCCTCCCCACCTTTTTCTGATAGAGACCAATCTAATTAGGTATAACTTCATGTTAACAGAAGAAGCCTCCTTTTTTTTTTAACTTTTTTTGGAGGGGGATTTGCAATTTTTTTTAACCCACGCATTCTTTTTATGTAGCAAGTACTGATTGACTCTTCATTATTATTCTTTTATAGTCTATGCCATCCATTTTACCCCAGTGGTTTACCCCAGTGCTTGCTTCTTTTTAAAAAAAAAAAAAAAAAAAGATTTTATTTATTTATTTGACAGGGAGAAACACAGCTAGAGAGGGAACACAAGCAGGAGGAGTGAGAGAGGGAGAAGCAGGCTTCCTGCTAAGCGGGAAGCCCTATTTGGAGCTCAATCCTGGGGCTCCGGAATCATGACCTGAGGCAAAGGCAGATGCTTAATAACTAAGACACCCAGGCGCCCCCAGTCTTTGCTTCTTGAATGTGTCTTAGTTAGGCATCGGCTTACACACTGATTGCCTTCTCCCACCTTTTTAAAATTATTATTATTAATATATAATGTATTATTTGCTTCAGGGGTACATGTCTGTGAATCATCAGTCCTCGATGTCCATCGACAGATGAATGGATAAAGAAGATGTGGTATATATTTTTTAACTTTTTATCATGGAAATTTTCAAACATACACAAAGGTGAAGAGACTAATATAATAAACTTCCATATGTTCATCACTTCAATAATTACAACCTATGGCCAATTTGGTTTCATCTATATTCTCCCCTTCACTCCCCAGCTCCGACCCCCATATTTTAAAATAAATTGGGTTCCTTAAAAAATAAGACTTTTAAACTTATACATTTCAGATATCTCTTTCTCTTTCATCAATCACCTGACCAAAACACAAGATATGCCAAGATGTAGTATCGTACCACTTCATGCCAAGTTGAAAGAGCACATCACAAACATTAATAAAGTCTCATTTTACATGCTAATTTAAAATTGTTTTAAAAATTATCAAGAACTGTGTAATTATTTAAAACTGCACTATTTCAGAATTAGTAGGCAGGTATTTCTCATGCTTTTCTCACCACAACTGCTCAACAGAAAAGTTTAGCTGTTTATCCTTCATACACTAGGAACATCCCAAATATATGTTTTCTAAAGGAATAATTTTGGTGACCACTTTGCTGCTGAACATTCACCATTATTTTAACGTAAATTTGTTTCCAATAACTGAAAAAAAGGTGCCATCAAGTGCTGGTGTTGGTGCTTGAAAACACTCCCATATCAGTAACTTCGTAGGAAAAGTTAAATGTGATAAATTGCTTTCAAGAAGACCAAACTCTACAAGAGCGTGTATTGTATGTTGATAATAGAGCACACTGCAAGTGATGCCAAGACACTTAAAAAGATGTATCTTTAACCTTTAAAAATCCTCGAGTATCATTGAGAGGAGCAAGATGGCAGAGGAGTAGGAGACCTAGATATCATCAGGTCCCAGGAGTTCAGCTGGACGGTTATCAAACCAGTTGGAATACCTACAGACTCAAGAGGAGATTGAAGAGAAGGAGAGCGGCAATTCTAGGAACAGAAAAGCGACCACTTTCTGGAAGGTAGGGCATGCGGAGAAGTGAATCAGGGGTAACGTTCTGGAAGACAGACTGCGGGGGGAGGGGCCGGCTCACGGGTGGCAGTAGAATGGCGGAGCACAAAATCGGAAACTTTAGAGTCTGCTCCACTGAGGGATGTCGCCCTAGAGGCTAAGCAGGGGATGGAACCCTCACAGGGACAGTGTGGTCTCAGGACCTGCAGGGTCACAGAAGTACCTGGGGTGACTGAGCCTGACAGAGCTCCCAGGTATCAAAGTGGGGAAGCCGGCTGCACAGATGGAGCCAATGAGTGGGCTCTCGGCTTGGGCTTATCTTAAACCGTGATCCGAAGTGTAGCTGGGCCACTGCTCTTTGAGCAGGGACCCCACAAGTGGCAGAGCCGAGGAGACCCCTTCCTTCCTCCACTGGGAGGAGAGACACAGGAGCATGCTGCAGGAATCTGCTGGGTTCAGAGACTCCAAATGGGGCTGCGGGCCAAGGATAGAAACGCTCAGTCACAGGCGGGGTGAGCACAGAGTGCTGTCACATACCAGGTAGACAGACGGGATTGACTGCTTTTCTCTGGGGGCGCACTGAGGAGCCCCAAACTCTCGGCTCCTCCCTGCAGGACACTGGGAGGCTGCCATCTTCATTCCCGGCTTCCAAAGCTGTACGGAAAGCTTTCAGGGAACAAAAGCTCGCAAGAGCGAACCTGACCAGATTACTTAGCCTGGCCCCTGGCAAGGGTGGGGCAGTTCCACCTCAGGCAAAGACATTTGAGAATCAATACAACAGGCCCCTCCCCCAGAAGATCAGGGAGAAGGTCCAGACCAGATCAAGTTCACTGATCAGTGAGAACTGCAGAACTCCGGAGCTAGGGAAAAGTACAACATAGAATCCATGGCTTTTCCCCATGATTCTTCAGTCTTTCAAAGTTAAATTTTTTCATTTTTTTCTTATTCTATATTTTAAATTTTTCTCTCTCTCCTATTTTAATGTTTTTTAACTATTTTATTTTATCAATACCTTTTTAAAAAAAACTTTTTTAGTTTTCATTGTTTTAGTCATAGTCTATCCCTTCATTGTATTTAAAGTTATTTTTTGGGGGCGCCTGGGTGGCTCAGTTGGTTGAGCGACTGCCTTCAGCTCAGGTCATGATCCCGGAGACCCGGGATCGAGTCCCGCATTGGGCTCCCTGCTCGGCGGGAAGCCTGCTTCTCCCTCTCTCACTCCCCCTGCTTGTGTTCCCTCTCTGGCTGTGTTTCTCTCTGTCAAATAAATAAAATATTTAAAAAAAAATAAACAAAGTTATTTTTTGTATACCTATAGGTTTTTCTTTCTTTAAAATTTTGGGATAGAGTTTCTTCTAATAGGTCGAAATATACCTTAAATCTAGCACATGGCTTTGTTCTCACCTCCAGCCTCATCACATTTTTTCCTCTTTTTTTCTCTTTTTTCAACCAATTTCTTATCTTTAAATTTTTTTAATATTCATCATTACAGTCATACTCCATCCCTTCATCAGGTATACCCTTATTTTTGTACATGTATAAAAGTTTTTTCTTTCTTTAAAATTTTGGGAGGCAGACCAAAATACACCCAGAATCAAGTGTGTGGCTCTGTTCTATTCACCAGTCTAATCATATATACTTAGAGAGAGAGGTAGATATAGATATAGATTTTTTTTTCCTTTCTTCTCCCCCTGGTTTCAGGTCTCTTCTGATTTGCTTAGTGTATATTTCTCTGGGGTCATTGCTACCCTTTTAGTATTTTGTTCTCGAATTCATCTATTCCTTTTAGATAAAATGACAAGGAAGAAAAACTCAGCTCAAAAAAAGAACAAGAGGTAGTATCAATGGCTAGGGACCTAATCAATAGGGACACTGGTAATATGTCTGAACTAGAGTTCAGAATAACGATTATCAAGGTGCTATCTGGGCTCAAAAAATGCATGGACAATATTAAGGAATCCCTTTCTGGAGAAATAAAGAACTAAAATCCAACCAAGCTGAAATTTAAAAAGCTATTAATGAGGTACAATAAAAAATGGAGGCTCTTACTGCTAGGATAAATGAGGCAGAAGAGATAATTAGTGGTCTAGAAAACCAAATAATGGAAAATAAAGAAGCTGAGAAAAAGAGAGACAAACAACTACTGTACCACAAGGAGAGAATTCAAGAGATAAGTGATACCCTAAGATAAAATAATACTAGAATAATGGGATCCCAGAAGAAGACAAAAGAGAGAAAGGGCCAGAAAGTATATTGGAGCAAATTATACCGGAGAATTTCCCTAATTTGGCAAAGGGAACAAGCATCAAAATCCAGGAGGCACAGAGAATCCCTCCTCAAAATCAATAAAAATAGGTCCACACCCCATCATCTAATAGTAAAACTTATAAGTCTCAGTGACAAAGAGAAAATCCTGAAAGCAGCTCCAGAGAAGAGTCTGTAACATACAATGCCAAAAATATTAGAGTGGCAGAAGACCTATCCAGAGACCTGGCAGGCCAGAAAGGACCAGCATGGTATATTCAGTGCACTAAATGAAAAAAAAACAAAAACAAAAAAACAAACAAACAAAAAAAAAACGCATCCAAGAATACTATCTATATCCAGCTAGGCAGTCACTGAAAAGAGAAGGAGAAATAAAAACCTTCCAGGACAAACAAAAACTAAAAGAATTTGCAAACACCAAACCATCCCTACAGGAAATATTGAAAGGGGTCCTTTGGGATGCCTAGGTGGCTCAGTTGGTTAAGCGACTGCCTTCGGCTCAGGGCATGATCCTGGAGACCCGGGATCGAGTCCCACATCGGGGTCCCTGCTCGGCAGGAAGCCTGCTTCTCCCTCTCTCACTCCCCCTGCTTGTGTTCCCTCTCTGGCTGTGTTTCTCTCTGTCAAATAAATAAAATCTTTAAAAAAAAGAAAGAAAGGGGTCCTTTAAGCAAAGAGAGAGCCTAAAAGTAACAGACCAGAAAGGAACAGAGACAATATACAGTAACAGTCACCTTACAGGCACTACAATGGCACTAAATTCATCTTTCATTAGTTACCCTGAATGTAAATGGGCTAAAAGCCCCAATGAAAAGACACAGGGTATCAGGACAGATGAAAAAAACAAATCCCGTGGATATGTTATCTCCAAGAAACTCATTTTAGATCCAAGACACCTCCATATTTAAAGTGAGGGGGTGGAAAACAATTTACCAGGCTAATGGACATCAAAAGAAAGCAGAGATATCAGTCCTTATTTCAGACAAATTAGATTTTAAGCCAAAGACTATAGTAAGAGATGAAGGACACTATACCATACATGAAGGGTCTGTCCAACAAGAAGAATCTAACAATTTTAAATATCTATGCCCCTAACATGGCAGCAGCCAATTATATAAACCAATTAATAACAAAATCAAAGAAACACATCAACAATAATAAAATAATAGTAGGGGACTTGAACATCTCACTCACTAAAATGGATAGATCATCTAAGCAAAAGATCAACAAGGAAATTTTAAATGACACATTGGACCAGATGGACGTCACATATTTACTTAGAACATTCCAACCCAAAGCAACAGAGTACATATTCTTCTTTACTGCACATGGAAGAGTCTCCAGAATAGATCGCATTTTGGGTCACAAATCAGGTCTCAACTGGTACCAAAAGATTGGGATCATTCCCTGCACATTTTCAGACCACAATGCTTTGAAACTAGAACTTAACCACAAAACAGAAGTGAGAAAGAACTCAAATACATGGAGGCTAAAGAGCATCCTACTACAGAATGAATGGGTCAACCAGGAAATTAAAGAATAATTTTAAAAATTTCATGAAAACAAATGAAAATGAAAAACCAACTGTCCAAAATATTTGGGACACAGAAAAGGCATTCCTGAGAGGAAAGTATATAGCAATACAAGCCTATCTGAAGAAACAAGGAAAGTCTCAAGTACACAGCCTAATCCTACACCCAAAGGAGCTGGAGAAAGAACAGCAAAGAAAGCCTAAACCCAGCAGGAGAAGAGAAATAATAAAGATGAGAGCAGAAATCAATGAAATAGAAACCAAAAGAACAGTAGAACAGATCAATGAAACTAGGAGCTGGCTTTTTGAAAGAATTAATAAAACTGATAAACCCCTGCCCAGACTTATCAAAAAGAAAAGAGAAAGGACCCAAATTAATAAAATCATGAATGAAAGAGGAGCGATCGATCACAACCAACATCAAAGACATACAAACAATTATAAGAACATATTATGAGCAACTATAAACCAGCAAATTTGACAATCTGGAAGAAATGAATGCATTCCTGGAGACATATAAACTACGAAAACTGAATCAGGAAGAAATAGAAAACCTGAACAAACTGATAACCATAAGGAGATTGAAGCAGTCATCAAAAATCTCCCAAAAAATAAGAGCCCAGGGCCAGACCATGTCCCAGGGGAATTCTACCAAACATTTAAAGAAGAATTAATATTTATTCTCCTGAAATTGTTCCCAAAAATAAAAGTGGAAAGAAAACTTCTAAACTCATTTTATGATCCCTAAACCAGACAAAGACCCCATCAAAAAGGAGAATTACAGACAAATATCCTTGATGAACACAGATGCAAAAATTTTCCCAAAATAGTAGCCAATAGGATTCAACAGTACATTAAAAGGATTACTCACCATGAGCAAGTTGGATTTATTCCTGGGCTGCAAGGTCGGTTCAACATCCGCCAATCAATTAATGTGATACAGTACATTAATAAAAGAAAGAACGAGAACCATACGATACTCTCAATAGATGCAGAAAAAGCATTCGACAAAGTACACCATCCTTTCTTGATCAAAATTCTTCACAGTGTAGAGATAGAGGGTACACACCTCAATATCAGAAAAACCATCTATGAAAAACCCACAGCAAATATCATTCTCAATGGGGAAAAACTGAGAGCTTTTCCCCTAAGGTCAGGAACATGGCAGGGCTATCCACTATCACCACTATTTTTCAACATAGTACTAGAAGTCCTAGCCTCAGCAATCAGACAACAAAAACAAATAAAAAACATCTGAATTGGCAAAGAAGTAAAACTCTCAATCTTTGCAGATGATATGATACTTTATGTGGAAAACCCAAGAGACTCCACTCCAAAACTGTTAGAACTCATACAGAAATTCAGTGAAGTCTCAGTATATAAAATCAATGCACAGAAATCAGTTGCGTTTCTATACACCAACAGCAAGACAGAAGAAAGAGAAATTATGGAGTTGATCCCATTTACAATTTCACTCAAAACCATGAGATACCTAGGAATAAACCTAACCAAAGAGGCAAAGAATCTGTAATCAAAAAACTATAAAGTACTCATGAAAGAAACTGAGGAAGATACAAAGAAATGGAAAAATGTTCCATGCTCATGGATTGGAAGAACAAATATTGTGACAATGTCTATGCTACCTAAAGCAATCTATACATTTAATGCAATCCTTATCAAAATACCATCAATTTTTTCAAAGAAATAGAACAAATAATCCTAAAATTTATATGGAACCAGAAAAGACCCCAAATAGCCAGAGAAATGTTGAAAAAGAAAACCAAAGTTGGCAGCATCACAATTCCAGACATCAAGCTCTATTACAAAGCTGTCATCATCCAGACAGTATGGTCCTGGCACAAAAACAGACACATAGATCAATGGAAAAGAACAGAGAGCCCAGAAATTGACCCTGAACTCTATGGTCAACCCATCTTTGGCAAAGCAGGAAAGAATGTCCAATGGAAAAAAGACAGTCTTTTCAATAAATGGTGTTGGGAAAATTGGACAGCTACATGCAGAAGAATGAAACTGGATCATTTCCTTATACCACACACAAAATTAGACTCAAAAGGGATGAAAGACCTCAATGTGAGACAGGAATCCATCAAAATCCTTGAGGAGAACACAGGCAGCAACCTCTTCGACTTCAGCCACAGCAACTTCTTCCTAGAAACATCACCAAATGCAAGGGAAGTAAGGGAAAAAATGAACTTTTGGGACTTCATCAAGATCAAAAGCTTTTGCACAGCAAAAGAAAGAGACAACAAAACCAAAAGACAGCCAACAGAATGGGAGAAGACATTTGCAAATGACATATCAGATAAAGGGCTAGTATCCAAAATATATAAAGAACTTATCAAACTCAACACTGAAAGAACAGATAATCCAATCAAGAAATGGGCAGAAGACATGAACAGACAATTATGTAAAGAAGACATCCTAATGGCCAACAGACACATGAAAAAGTGCTCAATATCCCTCAGCATCAGGAAAATACAAATCAAAACCACATTGAGAAACCACCTGACACCAGTCAGACTGGCTAAAATTAACCAGTCAGGAAACAACAGATGTTGGCGAGGATGTGGGGAAAGGGGAACCCTCCTACTGTTGATCAGAACACAAGCTGGTGTAGCCACTCTAGAAAACAGTATGGGATTCCTCAAAAAGTTAAAAATAGAGGGGCGCCTGGGTGGCTCAGTTGGTTAAGCGACTGCCTTTGGCTCAGGTCATGATCCCGGAGACCCGGAATCAAGTCCCACATTGGGCTCCCTGCTCAGCAGGAAGCCTGCTTCTCCCTCTCTCACTCCCCCTGCTTGTGTTCCCTCTCTAGCTGTGTTTCTCTCTGTTAAATAAATAAAATCTTAAAAAAAAAAGTTAAAAATAGAGGGGCGCCTGGGTGGCTCTGTCGTTCAGCACCTTTGGCTCAGGTCATGACCCCAGGGTCCCTGGATCAAGGTCTGCATTGGGCTCCCTGCTAAGCAGGCTCAGGGAGCCTGCTTCTCCCTCTCTCACTGTCCCTGCTTGTGTTCCCTCTCTAGCTGTATTTCTCTGTGTCAAATAAATAAATAAAATCTGAAAAAAAAAAAAAGTTAAAAATAGAGCTACTCTGTGAACCAGCAATTGCACTACTGGGTATTTACCCCAAAGATACAAATATAGCAATTCAAAGGGGTACCTACACCCAAATGTTTATAGCAGCAATGTACACAATAGCCAAACTATGGAAAGAACCTAGATGTCCATCAACAGATGAATGGATAAAGAAGAAGTGGTGTGTATAAAATATTATCCAGCCATTAAAAAGAATGAAATCCTGCCATTTGCAATGACATGGATGGAACTGGAGGGGATTATGCTAAGTGAAATAAGTCAATCAGAGAAAGACAATTATCATATGATCTCTCTGCTATGAGGAATTTGAGAGGCGAGGGGGGTTGTGGGGGATCGAGAGAGAAAAGAATTAAACAAGATGGATCGGGGAGGGAGACAAACCATAAGAGACTCAATCTCAGGAAACAAATTGAGGGTTGCTGGGGCATTGTGGGGAGGGATAGGGTGGCTGGGTTATGGGAAAAAAATCAATTAAAACAATCCTCAAGTATCTATGTAAGAATAATGGAAAAAATAGTACTTGTGACTCAGCAGCAAGATCAATATCATCATAATAGATTTTTAGGCTCTGTTAAAGTGTTCCGGCCCTACCAGACCCCCTCCTCTGTTTATTTTATTAATTCCTATTGGAACATTATACTGATATTTAAAAATATATTACATGTATAAAATGCAACTATCCTGCTATTAGAATTAATGCAGACACCTGAGTGTGCATTACTATAGAAAACTATTTTGTAGCATCTTCAAGATAATCAAAGAAGAAAATGAAAAGATTAAAGTTTTCAAATGTTATTTTTAATTAAAATAGCTTTTCCTACTTTAATTGCCTACCTTCCTTGCAGCTAAGAAGCACTGTGACTAAGTTCTGGCCAATCGGATGTAAATAAAAGTATTATGTGGCAGTTTATAGGACCCTTTTAATGAAAGGTAGTTGGTGTCTTTCAAACAAATTTTGCTATGACAACTAGATATCCATGTGCAAAAGAGTGAAATTGGACCCTGGTCTAACATGATACATAAAAATTAATCCAATATGTATCAAAGACCTAAACATAAGAGTTAAACTATAAAACTCTTAAAAGATAGCATAGGGGAAAACTTCATGACATTGGATATGGCAACGATTTCTTAAATATGACAACAAAAGCATGAGCAACAAAAGAAAAAATAGATAAATTGGATTACATTAAAATTAAAACCTTTCGGGACGCCTGGGTGGCTCAGTTGGTTAAGCGACTGCCTTCGGCTCAGGTCATGATCCCGGCGACCTGGGATCGAGTCCCACATCTGGCAGAAGCCTTCTTCTCCCTCTCTCACTCCCCCTGCTTGTGTTCCCTCTCTCGCTGTGTTTCCCTCTATCAAATAAATAAAATCTTTAAAAAAAAAATTAAAACCTTTCATACATCAAAGGACACTGTTAACAGAGTGAAAAGGCAGCCCATGAAAATCATATATCTGATAATGAATTAATACCTGAATATATAAAGAACTCTTATAATTCAACAACAGCAACAAAAAAATCCAATTAAAAAATAGGAGTTAAATGGACATTTTTCCAAAGAAGATAAACAAATGGCCAATAAGTGCTTGAAAAGGTATTCAGTATCACAAATCATTAGGGAACTGCAAATCAAAACTACAATGAGATACCACTTCATGCACATTAGGATGGCTATTATCAAAAAATAAGAAAATAACAAATTTTGGTGAGGATGTGGGGAAATTGGAAACCTTGTGCTTTGCTGGTGGTAATGTAAAATGGTACAGCCACTATAGAAAACAGAATGGCTGTTCCTTAAAAAGTTAAAAATAGAACTATCATGTGATTCATCAATTCCACTTGTGGGTTAATACCCAAAAGAATTAAAAGCAAGGACCCAAACAGCTATTTGGACACCCATGTTTCCCAGCATCCTTATTGACCATAGCCAAAAGGTAGAAGCAACCCACCTGTCTATTGATGGGTACACAGATAAACAAAATGTAGCAGCCTTAAAAAGGAAGGAGGAGTGCCTGGATGGCTCAGTCGGTTAGGTGCCTTACTCTTGATCTCTTGATTTCAGCTGGGGTCATGATCTTGGGGTTGTGAGACAGAGCCCTGCATTGGGTTCCATGCTCAGCCAGAAGTCGGCTAGAGATTCTCTCTCTCCCTCTCTGCCCCTCCACCTTCCTCTGCTCTTTGCCTTTGTCTCTCAAATCAATAAATAAATCTTTTATCTTCTTTTTTTCCTTAAAGATTTTATTTATTTATTTATTTGGCAGAGAGAGAGATCACAAGTAGGCAGAGAGAGAGAGAGGAGGAAGCAGGCTCCCTGCTGAGCAGAGAGCCCAATGCGGGCCTCCATCCCAGGACCTGGAGATCATGACCGGAGCCAAAGACAGAGGCTTAACCCACTGAGCCACCCAGGTGCCCTCAAATCAATAGATAAATCTTTAAAAAATGGAAGGAAAATCTGACATGCACTGCAACATGGATGACCCTTGAAAACATGATGCTAAGTGAAATAAGACAGCCACAAGAAGACAAACTCTAGTCATATGAGATACCTTGAGTAGTCAAAATACATACACAGAAAGTAGAATGGTAGTTGCCAGGGGCTGAGGAGAGGAGTAAATGGGGAGTTATTGTTGAATGGGTACAGAGTTTCTGTTTGGGAAGATGGAAAAGTAATTCGGGAGTTGGATGTTAATGAGGATTGCACAACAATATGAATACACTTAATGCCACTAACCTAACAATACATTTAAAAATAGTTTAAATGGTCGATTTTATGTATGTGTATTTTATCACACGCATTAAAAAAATTGTAGGTGTTGCACCTTTTGCCTTCTTGTCTTTGTTCATTCCTCTTTTTTGCTGGCTTGAATGCAGACGTGATGGCTGGAGCTCAAACAGTCTTCTTGGACCCTGTAAGTTGGGCTTTGCACTTTGAGGTAGCATTCACACAAAATATCTAGACTTTCACCTACAAAAGAAATATTCTGCGTTGTTCAACCACTGTTCTTTTGGATTTCTGTTACTTGCAAACAAAACTAATTCTAACTGATGCAATAGATTCTATCTATCTAGGTATCTATCTATCATCTTGTAGCCCAAATATTCATAAGCAATAACCATCAGAGTCCTGAGGCATACAGATAATTATAACAAAATGAGAAAATTCCATCATACGCTAAATTCTAAGTATCGGACAATCTGACAGAAGAAAAAAGCATTATAAAAATCCTATTTTTAAAATTTATGTAGGTAATTACCTCGCATGTAGTGACAAATGTTGTAAAACTACAAAATGGTTCATTAATAGAGGCCTGGAATATTATATAATTATTAAAAAGAACAAAGTAGGGATGCCTGGGTGGCTCAGTTGGTTAAACAACTGCCTTTCGCTCAGGTCATGATCCCGGAGACCCCAGATCAAGCCCCATATCAGGCTCCCTGCTCAGCAGGAAGCCTGCTTCTCCCTCTCTCACTCCCCCTGCTTGTGTTCCCTCTCTGTGTTTCTCTCTGTCAGATAAATAAATAAAATCTTTTAAAAAAAAACATGCTTGTATTGTATAGCACCATTTGTGTGAGGAAAAAAAAAAAAACCCTGACATGCATGTATATATGTGGGAAAGAGATAGGATAGTAGCTAACATTTATAAAACACACACTATATGCTCACCTCTGTCCTAAGAGTTACACCTGAATTATCTGCATACATTCTCCATATATTATCTGCATAAATTCATGCCTCTGAGGTGTGAAACTTCACTATGCTTGTTTTACAGCTGAGGAAATTGAGGCACAGACAGGTAACATAGCTTGTCCAGGGTCACACAAATACTAAATTTTGGAGCCAAAGCATTAAGCAGATCTACCTTTGAGAGGTGATGGTAATGGGGAATTGGAGTGAGGCTAATTGTTATACTCTGATTCAGTTTTATTTCTTTATTATGAGCATATATATAACATTTTTACTAAGAATTTGGGGGATGGGAGGAGAATGCCGAAGAAATGTAAGGTGATGAAACTGTGGTGATACCCTAGAGAATTAAGTACGGTTGAATTTAGTGATTCAACACCTAAACACAACACCCGGTGCTCATCATACGTGTACTCCTTAATCCCCATCACCTACTTAACCCATTCTCCCACTTACCTCCCTTCTGTTAACCAGCAGTTTGTTCTCTGTAGTTAAGAGTCTGTCTCTTGGTTTGCCTCTCTCTCTCCCCCTGTTGCTCATTTGTTTTATTTCTTAAATTCACAATAAGTGAAATCATATGGTATTTATCTTTGCCTGACTTATTTCACTTAGCATAAGCGAAACCTTGCAAATGGCAAGATTTCACTCTTTTTTGTGGCTGAGTAATATTCCTTTACACACACCCACACCCATATCTTCATCCATTCATCAGAGAACATTTGAACTGTTTCCATGATTTGGCTATTGTACTTAATGCTCCTATAAACATCAGGGGGCATGTATCCCTTTGAATTAGTATTTTTGTGTTCTTGGGTATATACCCAGTAGCGCAATTGCTGGATTATAAGATAGTTCTATTTTTAACTTTTTGAGGAACCTCCATATTGTTTTCCACCATGGCCCCACCAGTTTGCACTCCCACTGACAGTGCAGGAGGGTTCCCCTTTCTCTACATCCTTGCCAATACCTGTTGCTTTTTATATTGTTGATTTTAGCCATTCTGACAGGTGTGAGGGGATAGCTCATTGTAGTTTTGACTTCTATTTCCTTGATGAGTGATTTTGAGTATCTTTTCACGTACCTGCTGGACATTAGTACGTCTTCTTTAGAAAAATGTCTATTCATGTCTTCTGTCCATTTTTCAACTGGATTATTCATTTGGGTGAGGAATGCCGTTCCTTAGTCATGAATACGATAAATGCCAGTTGGAAGTCACTGCTTTATATTAAAAGGCTTTTACGGGAGTATGAAATTATAACAACTAAGGAAAAAGAATCCACTGGAAACCTAGGATGAAAGTTGTGTAATTCGTAGGTCACCTTCAACAGAGTAAATCTTATACCATCCGTTTTAGCATTGTTGTCAAGTGCATACATTATTTACTGAGCATGTTTATAAACTAAGTACCTGACTCTAATTTAAATATTTAGCACACTCAAATTCTTCAGTTCACCTGTGGAATTAGGTCAAAATAAATTAAACAAAAGACACTTAAATGATTAAATCCATCCAAATCTTACCTTTGCCTAAAACCATTTTGGTGCATCAGGATGAAAGTAAGTGCTGGGTCTTTACAATGGTCTGCCCTCTACATGCCCCTGTACAAAATACAGAAATATCTAAGATCCATATGTCTAACAGAATCATGAAGAGGACTCCAAAGTTTTAAGTGTAATGTTTTGAAAGAATTTTTCCAAATATGGTCAATAAATTCAATCAATAAGCAAATAAAAAGAAACACACCAGATAGTAGCAGCGTTTACCAGAGATCTGCTGATCTGTGTACTTAACAAATGCTAAGAACCTATTGCATGTGCAGCGTTGTTCCAGGGTGCTGTAGAGAATATAAAGAATAATACCATATGTTCCCTCTCTTAAGATTACCTCGAATTAGTGCTATTTTTGTTAGGAATAATATCACTGTAGACTTCTTTCTCAGAAATTCTGCAAGCAACATTAGAATGCCGAAGTCTCCCCGTGAAGAGAAGTCAATTGTTAATAGACAGTCTTCGTATGCCTATACAAGTAATATAGGAACCAAACGAAATACTGTATTTGTGGTATTTTTAGGTCTCCATAGATCAAGAAAAGGAATTGTATTTTCATCAGGTACCTTTGGTTTGTCATTGTGCAATTTGCTCTCAAATCTCATAGATCCAGTATAATGACCTGTTTCATACTTGACATCATCAGGATTGACGGTGGGAGGGAGCAGAAATGTGGTTAGTTATCTGTGTTATTAGTGTGATATTGGGCCACTAAGTGGCCATTTTCACTGAATTTTCCCCCAACTTTTCCTGAGTCTGAGGAGAAAGGAGGGAATTTCCTCCACTGTAGCATGTTTGGGGACAGTGCCTGTTTTCCTGCAAAATATCAAGTCACAGCTACTTTGAAGGAATACTTCAAATTCCAAATCAACAGTAAAGAAAGAAAAGAGATGTAATTAAAAGATCATAATAAAAATGTAGAGTTTCTTACATTCCAGGTTTGTGTATGTGCCAAAACTTAATATTTAAAAAAATATTTTATTTATATAAGAAAGTGAGAGAGAGCAGGGGCAGGAGCAGAGGGAGAGAGAGAATCCTAAGCAAACTCCCCGCTGAGCATGGAGCCTGATCTGGGGCTCAATCTGACAACCCTGAGATCATGACCTGAGCTGAAATCAAGAGTCAGACACTTAACTAACTGAGCCATCCAGGCCCTCCCCCCAAAACTTGATATTTTTAAACCTTCTTTAATACATAGTAAGTCAATTTTTATTAAAATAGTGGGTATCAGAACTTGACTCTTTTTGAGTATCTTTTTTGGGGTGTTCATTTTGTTGTGTTTTATACAAAATGCTACTTTTAAACTATTAAGGGAGGCAAAACATATAATACACACTCTAAAAAAAATAACATTTATTGAGCATTTACTCAGCTTCATATGTAAAGCTCTATGTATTTAAATTCCATTTAAACTAAAATAATAACACCATATTGGGGGTTATAATATATGGAGACTTAAATAGTACATATGTAAGTTTAATATGCATACAAGAAAAACATACTCAGCAATAATATAAATGTCTAGAGGGGAGAAATCAAAGTATACTATTGTGAGGTTCTCAATTTATTATTCCCAAGTGGAATAATAGGAAATTGATATTATGCTGAAAATCCCAAACTTGCAAAAACTGTACTTGGCATTGACCCTTTAAAGTCACAAAGAAGGACATTTATGGTAATCCTGAAATATACCTGAAATTTATCCCATTAAAGTGAAAAATAAGGATAAAAATGATATTGTACAACAATTCAATTTCAAATACTGCTCCACATTTTATTAAGAGCTACACACACTAAAATATGAGGCAGTCCACTAAGGAATGAATCTTCCACATTACACACACACACACACACACACACACACACACACACACACACACACACGGCTTTAGCAAAGAAAAGTTGCTTGTCCCTCAAAGTCCTCCGTAGCCAATGAAAAGTGTGACATTGACTTTGTTAACCTAGGAGCAGAGAAAGACAGCTCCTTGCCATTATCAGGCCTCAACTTCAAATGAAAGGACCTGAAGTAGTCAGCAGTGTTGAGTCCCGGTGGGGACGACCAGGGTGCAAATCCCAGTTTCACCTTACGTGAGCGGTAATAGGCGGAATACTTAGCCATCTCTTAAGTACTGCCTTTTCACCTATTATCTACTTCACAGGATTGTTTTAAGTATTAAATGAGAAGATTAAAGTATTTAAAGTAGATTCTGGCACATAGTAAGCATGCAATAAAAAATCAGCTTTGGTTACAGTATTTGTTGTACAGAGGACCAGATTTGATGAAGAGGTAAAAAAGTCTCTTTGATGTATAAATAAAGTTTGGTATAGAAATACCAATACCCTTACCAGGGTCAATGGTGACAGAGCTTTTAGTCACAGTTTTTGATCTATATTATTTTTTAAAGTATTTATTTATTTATTTTTAGAGAGAGAGCAAACAAGCAAGTGAGATGGGGAGGGGCAGAGAGAGGGAGAGAAAGTTCCAAACAGACTCCACACTGAGTGCAGAGCCCAGCTCTGGGATTGATCTCATGACCCTGAGTTCGAGACCTGAGAGAAAGCAAGAATCTGACGCTCAACAAACGGTACCACCCAGGTGCCCGTTGACCTTTATTATTTAATGTCCTGCTTATCCCTTCAACCAGAAACTTGAACAGGAAGAGAGAAAAATTAAGGCAAAGCCAAATTTGTAGTAAAAGCAGGACAATGTACTCTTCGTCCTGTCCTTGCACTTATACTGTGTAAGGAGAGGCCTACAATTTTTAGGCAACTCACCTGTTATTGAATCTGTCACTGAACTGTTGCAACTGCCCCATTTAAAAAGTATTTGTTGAGAACTTACCATGTGCAAAGCAAAATTCTAAGTACTAAGGCAAATCTGTGCAAAGAGCGGGGAATTTG
Organism: Spilogale gracilis; assembly: GCA_004023965.1. Taxonomy (NCBI): domain Eukaryota; kingdom Metazoa; phylum Chordata; class Mammalia; order Carnivora; family Mephitidae; genus Spilogale; species Spilogale gracilis. Next base: position 18,670 of record PITA01007857.1, on the reverse strand, counting down.
CTCTTAACTGGAAGAAGAATGTGTAGTATTAAGTTAAAATACTTAGAATTTAATGAGATATACACAATAGAAGTAGGTGCTTAGGATCTAATCTGAGGCAAATGTAATTCAAATTCTCAAAAGCACAAAATTAGCACACTTTTCTTATCAGTACAATACATGCACCAGTCCATTAATGTATCACCATATTATTTGGTCCCAAAATAGAATTTTAAAAAATTAGCTAGCAAACAAAGAAAAATGTGCCATGTACAGCCAGTTAAACTGGGAGAAAAGGCATCCCTCTACCCTTAGGATGTATGTTATAAAGATGAGATAAACCTAAAAAAATATATCCAATACTAAAGGTGATATTGAATATACCAAAGATGTGTTGATAACAATTAGGTTATTAGGAGTTCAAAGAAAAGTTTGTATGATCTGAATAGTATTTTGATACTCTACATTAGTAATCCATAAACTCTGAGGTAGAAGAAGTGGAGTCAGACTCTCATGTGAATCAAATGAATACTATAGATACTCTCTCTGGAAAAAATGTTCATAAAATATGCACCAAAATATTCACATACAACTATTTTTATTACATTGAATATTGATTTTCCTTGTATATCAAAATCTTTACTAAGATTTACGTCCTTCTTGTTTTTTCACACAAAGATTAACAGTTTTACTCTGGAAAAAAATTAAAAAGTAAACTGGAGAAAAACAGCTTTAATTCTGCTTAAAAGAAAATTTCATTGAAAACTTTTTTTTTTTTTCATTGCAAAGTTGACACTGAGGGGTAGTCTTTACCTATAGCAACATTCCTGTCATGTGTAACATTTGTAGCAAATTTAAGATTATCAGAGGAAGCGACCTTCAAAAGAGCTTTACATTGTTTCTTGGTTTTTGTGGATTACTGCCTTCAGAAAAATTGATAAAACTTAACCCTGTTCACCCACGCCCACTTTATTTGCAGAAACACTTCCTCTATCACTGGACAGTTTACATAACTGTCTCTCTCAAATCTCTTCTCTCACAATCATTAGCAATATTTAAAAATTCACTTCCGTAATTTACCAAAGAAGACTTGAATGGGCTTTGTTTTCTTTTCAAAAACAATAACAAAAGTAAAATATTTAAAATTCAATCTCACTCTTCACAATTTTTCTTGGGGAGAGTCAGTCAATTTCTGTATAGTTAGAAGAATGTCATATATTTACATTTCATGCCAAATTATTTCAAGGGACTCCCTGTCTTTCCTAACAACAGGTAAGGCTTCATTCAGATTACTGACTGAGGCTTTAATGATAAAGCATCAAAGATGAGAGTCACTGATGCATGGAGCTTCTTTTTTCACCAAATACCACATATATTCTAAGTAGAGTATCTTAGCCTTCTTGCCTGAATGGGTTATAGGTATTTCAATATACTGATCCCCTCTATCCTTGGAGCAAGTGGATGGGGACAGTCTCTTCTGTAAGCAATGCTCTATGTTCATTCCATTTTACCATATAAAAATTACCATTTTAGCATGCTCAATGGACATAAGGGAAAAGTTTGGAAGCACAGTTGAAGTTTTACTTGACAAAAAGGTTTTCAACATTTCAAAATATTGACTGATTTTAAAGTTTTCAAAAGGGATCCTTAAAATGGACTTTTTTTTCCTTTGATGACAATGGTATGCACATAATAGATGGCAACCAGGAGCCAGGTGTCCTCAGACTGGCAATAGTTTCATTCAGTGGCATGCTAAAGGAAATAGCAGTAGCTGAAAAATTCCTCCAGGACCTGCTTCAAAATAGAAAAAACATTAGCAGTTTGGGAGTGGATGACATCATCCAACAGAGATATTAGATTTTCTTCCTCGGCTTCAAATTACAAACTAACTTTACTACTTCCAGGGTGGGTGACTTCTAAAGTTTCTGCAATACTGCATTTCTTTTGTTTTGAACTTCATTGATCCTTCAGAGAACCTGTTTTGTTCAGGGTACAACCCAAATTTGATAACATATAAGTCTTTTTTCAGTTCGTTCAGATTCTGTATTAGAAAGCCAGGCATACTTCTTTATTTAGTTCTGATCTTTGGAGGCTAGGACAAGAGCACTTTCAAACACTACTAACCTTCTCGATGCTTAGCTAATTTGGAAATTGTAGAAGTTATTATACGATTTAAGAGAGGAAAGCAGAGGCATAAAAAGTTAATGATGACCTGACCAAAGTAATAGTTAACGGCAAATATTTAACAATTAATCTTCTTAGTGTTGTATTTGTTACTCTACTTATATGTCCCATTTTTTTAGCCAGGCCTTGAGAGCCTAGATTACCTATCTATGTTTCAAATTAGGAATATGTTTATAAAATGAGATGATATGTTATTTTCTACTTACTGAGTGCCAATATTTTGAAAAAACTTTTGCAGCTTTGAGATGTAATTGACAAATAATTATATATAAGATATACAACTTGATGCTTTGATAGACATTATGAAGTAATCACAATCAAGGTAATTAACATATTAATCAAGCATAGCTTCACATAGTTACCATTCCCCCCCCCAGTTTTGTTGAGAAATAACTGATATAAAATCACCGTATAAGATGTATAGCATGATGGTTTGATTTACATATATTGTGAAATAATTATAATAGGTTGACTTAACATCCATTTTCTCAATACAATAAGAAGAAAAAAAAGGAAAAAGAATAAAGGAAAACATTTTTTCTATCTGTGATGAGTACTTGTAGGATTTAGTCTCTTAACTTTCTTTCCTACATATCATACAGCAGTGAAATCTATTATGTTGTGCATTACATCCATAAATACATACATATTTATCTCATAACTGAATGTTTGCATCTTTTGACCACCCTCCTCCAATTCTTCTCCCATTCCCACCTCTGGCAGTCATAAGTTTAATCTATTTTTCTATGAGTTTGGGGATTTAAATTTTTTCCTTCTACATTCCACATATAAGTGAGAACAAACAGTATTTCTCTCTCTGTGTCTGACTTATTTTCCTTAACGTGATGCCTTCAAAGCCCATACATGTCACAAAAGGCTGGATTTCTTCATTTTCTATGGCTGCATGAGATTCTACTATATATATTTCTCTTACATGACTTCTTTATCCATTAATCCATTAGTGGACACTTAGTTTTTTTACACATCTTGGATATTGTAAATAATGCTGCTATGAACATGGAGGTACAGATATCTTTTCAAGTTACTGTTTTCATTTTCTTTGGGTATATTCTCAGAAGTAGAATTGCTAGATCATATAGTTCTATTTTTAATTTTTTAAGGATCCTCCATACTGTTTTCTTTAATGGCTGTATCAGTTACATTCCTAGCAACAGTGCACAAGGGTTCCCTTTTTGGCACATCCATACCAGCGTTTGTTATCTCTTGTCTTTTTGATGGCCATTCTAATAGGTAGGAGGTGCTATCTAACTGTGGTTTTAATTTGCATTTCCCTGATCACTAGTAATTTTGAGCATCTTTCCAATGTAGCTGTCAGTCTTTCATATATCTTTTTGGAGACTGTCTATTTAGGTCCTTTGCCCATTTTTAAATTGGATTATTTGGGTTTTGTGCTATTGAGTTGTATGTGTTCTTTATACATTTTGGTATCAGATATATGGTTTACAAATATTTTTTTCCCATTCTACAGGTTGTTTTTTCACTTTGTTGATGGTTTCATTTGCTGTTCAGCTTTTGAGTTTGATATTGTCCCAGCTTGTTTACTCTCGTCTTTGTTACTGGTGCTTCAGGTATCATATCCAAAAAGTCATTACCAAGATCATGTCAAGGAGCTTTGTTCCTATGTTGTCTTCCAGGAATTCAATGTTTCAGGTCTTACATTTAAATCCTTAATGCATTCCAAATTAATTTTTATGAATGGTCTAAGATGGAAGACCAGTTTCATTCTTTTACATGTGAATATCCAATTATTGCATCACCATTTATTGAAGAGACTTTTTCTCCATTGGGTAGTCTTGGCTACTTTGTCATATATTACTTACAATGTATGCTTGGTTTTATTTCTGGGCTCTTAATTCTGTTCCAATGTTCTACGTGTCTGTTTTTATACCATTATCATATTGTTTTGATGACTATAGCTTTATCACATAGCTTGAAATCAGGAAATGTGTTAATTCTTAAGGATTTTCCCTACATAAAACGATGTTATCTGATCTCCATTTCTTTAGGGTCAATTAATGGTGCTTTATTAGTTTCTTTCAGTGGTGTCATATTTATCTGATTTTGTGTGTGTGTGTGATCTTTGTTGGTATCTGTGCATATGAGTAATAAGGCTTCTTTTCCAGATGTTACAAGTTTGCTTGGCAGAGCCAATTCTTTCTGACTGTGTCTGTTGGTAATGTTTTTCAGCAGGTGGTGTCTACTCTTACGGTCTACTTTGGGAGGGCAGATGGTTTGAGTTCTAAGGATAGGGATGGGTTGGAGGTAGTGAGTCACTGCCTAGGGAACAGTTGGGTAAGACTGCTGGCTTTGTTCCCTACCCACGTGATGCTGTAGTACTACATTCAGTCATAGATAGGGTAGGGAACTAGCTTCCCTACCATGGCAGGACAGCAGGCCAGGGCCCAGGGCCTAGACAATTCATTATTTGGGGACCCAAATCAGGTTTCAGTGTGCACTTAATTCCCTAGTCATGTGAGGCAGGCCATCCATTTTGTTCTGCAGATGGAGAAACCATAGGCTATGTCTTTGTTCAAGAGTCATTGCACCTAGGACAGGTGAATGGGCCTCACACCTTCCCATGTGCTCTGGTTGAGAGCCAAAGGCTGTATTCAGTAATGAGGCTACAAATTAGATTTCCTGCCTTGGCACAGTGGGGAGAGGCTGCCCTAAAGCTGGTAAAGCTCTTTGTTGTCTTAACTCAAGCTGACCCACATGCAGAGTTCCCTGCCAAACAGAGCCACTGGCTTTGCTCTTCCAACTATCAGTTCTGTCTGCCCTTCTCTCAGCTTGAGTACTGCTGGGCCACATAGCTTTCAGATGTTGTGACTCAGTCCCTTTGCCTGGGGAGGAGAAGGAGGAGATGCTCTAGGCTATCCTCAGTTTCCCGAACAGGCACTCTGTTTGGGAGGGGATGGAGCTATCCCCAACATTGTCTGTGAATTAATCCTCCTGCCTATGCATAATATGGGAACACCCCATGCTCTGTACTGGCTTTGCTCTGGGGACAATCAGATTGCCTCTCAGCTAGAACACAACTTCCAGTTGTCACCAGTCCTCTTGTCAGATGGAGCCACTCTCCACAGCATGTAGGGCTCTGACTCAGGACCTTACTTAGGCATGCACAAACTGGGCTCTAGGGCCAGCAAAAACTTTTTATTTGAGGATCCAATTCAGGCATATCTGTACCTTTCCAAGTTCCTGGATGAGAGTCCATCCCCAACCTGGTTTTGTAGGAAGCAAATTTGCTGGTTGGTATTACTACTTGGGCACTGCCAGTATGAACTCAGTCGGCCAAGATCCAGTACAAGTTGTTGCAAAGCCCATTCCTCTCCTGTCACAAGCAGATTCCCAGTGGTTGAGCCTTGCATATTCTTCCGCAATCCTTATGGTATGAAATCAGATTAGAGGCTCCCACACAATGAACCACTTGGGGCACCTGGGTGGCTCAGTTTATTAAGCCACTGCCTTTGGCTCAGGTTATGATCCTGGAGCCCTGGGATTCGAGCCCCACATCAGGCTCACAGCTCTGCAGGGAGTTGGCTTCTCCCTTTGACCTTCTCCCCTCTTGTGCTCTCTGTCACTCACTCTCTCAAATAATACATAATCTTTAAAAATATTTTTTAAAAAATGAACCACTTTGCTGGGGAAGCTGGTTGTCCCTCTGTGTTCTCTTTTCCTCTGGGGGAATCAGAGCTTCAGGGCAGATCTCTCTGCATGGTCCTGTCCTGTTCTAGGGGAGGGACAATACAGACAACATGTAGTGCTGCTCTTACCCTCCTAATGTACTCTGTCTTGGTCTTTCAGGTACAGGGGGTGCTTCAGCCTCACCCCCATCTTCTAGGATTCTCTCAGTGCTCTCTTGTTCTTGAATAATTGTTAGTTGTTCTTGTGTGGGGGAGAAAGTCAAGAACAATGCTGTCATTCTTGGTGCCATTTTGGTGATGTCACTACATTTGCTCTTTTTTTAAAAAAAGTGTTTGTGAGGGGCGCCTGGGTGGCTCAGTTGGTTAAGCAACTGCCCTCAGCTCAGGTCATGATCCTGGAGACCCGGGATCAAGTCCCACATCAGGCTCCCTGCTTGGTGGGAAGCCTGCTTCTCCTTCTCTCACTCCCCCTGCTTGTGTTCCCTCTCTAGTGTGTTTCTCGCTGTCAAATAAATAAAATCTTAAAAAAAAAAAAGTGTTTGTGAGGGGATGCCTGGGTGGTTAGTCAGTTAAGCAGTTGTCTTTGGCTCAGGTCATGATCCCAGGATACTGGGATCAAGTCCCACATATGGCTCCTTGCTTAGTGGGGAGCCTGCTTCTCTCTCTGCCTGCTGCTCCCCCTGCCTGTGTTCTCTGACAAAAATATGCAATCTAAAAAAAAAAGTTTGTGGTGAGAACACTTAAAATTTACCCATGTAGTAAATTTCAAGTATGGAATACAATTTGTGGTCACACTGTTGTACATTCTATCTCCAGAATTTAATCATCTTGCATAATTAAAATTTTGAACTCCTTGACTTCCCCTTCCCTTGCCCCTGAAATGAAAGTATTGACCATTCTACTCTCTACTTCTATGAGTTTGAGTATTTTGGATTCCATATGTAAGTGAGATAATGCAGTACTTATATTTCTGTGTCAGGCTTATTTTCATTAGCATAAGGTCTTCCAGGTTCATCTATGTTGTTGCAAGTGGCAGGATTTCCTTTTTTTTTTTTTTTTCTTTTAAAGCTGAATAGTATTCCATAGTGGAATATTTTTTCCAGTTTTCATAAGATGTAACTGACATAGCACTGTACAAATAAGAGGTATACAGCGAAATGACTTGACCCACATATGCACGAAATGATCACCATAATGAGTTAACATTTTCTCATATAGTTACCCCTCAAAAAGTTTTTTCCTTATGATGAGAACCTTTAGAATCTACTCTTAATGAATTTCAAATATATCGTACAGAAATGTTAACCCTAGTCATCATATTGTAGATTATAATTCCAGAATTTATCTTACAACTGGTAGTTTATACCTTTTGACCAATTTCATCCAAATCTCCCCCAACTGCTCATTGTAAAAACAATATATAGTATCAGAGAACTTTTTTATTTATTTAGGGAAGAAGAAGTTAAATTAATATAAGAGTAGAAATCAGCATGATAGTGATTTAAGAAGAAGTTTTATCAACAGTGTCCATAATCTTAAAGCTTTAATATGATGAGGTAAAAACACAAAACACTGGGAAAAATACAATCTCTTCAATAAATGGTGCTGGGAAAATTGGACAGTTACGTACAAAAGAATGAAACTTGACCATTCTCTTATGCTACACACAAAGATAAACTCGAAATAGATGAAAGACCTCAACATGAGACAGGAATCTATCAAAATCCTCAAGAAGAACATAGGCAATAGCCTCTCTGACATCAGCCACAGCAACTTCTTTCAAGACATGTCTCCAAAGGCAAAGGAAACAAAAGCAAAAATGAACTTTTGGGACTTCATCAAAATAAAAAGCTTCTGCACAGCAAAGGAAATAGTCAACAAAAGAAAGAGGCAACCCTCGGAATGGGAGAGGATATTTGCAAATGACACTACAAAGGGCTGATATCCAAGAACTATAAACAACTCCTCAAACTCAACAACCAAAATAAAGATCATCACATTAAAAAATGGACAGGAGACATGAAGAGGCACTTCTCCATAGAGGACATACAAATGGCTAACACACACATGAAAAAGTGTTCGTCATCACTATCAGGGAAATTCAAATCAAAACCACACTGAGATACACCTTACACCAGTCAGAATGGCCAAAATTAACAGGACAGGAAACAATAAGTGCTGGAGAGGCTGTGGAGAAAAGGGAACCCTCATACACTGTTGGTGGGAATGCAAGTTGGTGCAGCCACTTAGGAAAACAGTGTGGAGATTCCTTGAAAAATTAAAAATAGAACTACTCTATGACCCTGCAATTGCACTACTGGGTATTTACCCCAAAGATACAGATGTAGTGAAAAGGGCCATATAATTGCAGCAATGGCCACAACTGCCAAACTATGGAAAGAGCCAAGGATCATATACAATGGAATACTATGCCTCCATCAGAAAGGATGAACACCCAACTTTTGTAGCAACATGGACCGGATTGGAGGAGATTATGCTGAGTGAAATGAGTCAATCAGAGAAAGTTAAGTATCACATGGTTTCACTTACTTGTGGAGCATAAGGAGTAATATGGAGGACAGTAGGAAAAGGAAAGGAAATGGAAGTGGGGTAAATCAGGGAGGGAGATGAAACATTAGAAACAAACAGGGTCTTGGAGGGGAGGGGAAGATGGGATGGGTGAGTCTGGTCGTGGGTATTGAGGGCACCTATTGCATGGAGCACTGGGTGTGGTGCATAAACAATGAATCTTGGAACACTGAAAAAATAAAATAATGTAATAAAAAAATAAAAGTAAAAGTCTAAAAAAACATGACACAAAACACTGGCAAGATTGATCAAAAAAGAAAATAATTAAAATAACACAGGAATAAATGTTATTTGCAGTAAAAATATTCTAAAACATTAAATTATAATTTCCAGAAAAATAATTATATTTATTCAAAGGATCAGTAACCATTATATAAATAAATTTATTAGCAGAATTTACCCACAAAATGAAGAAAATTTCACAGAGAATCATGACAAATCCTTAAATTATACAAAGGATTAAGCATAGGACTAATGCATGATTTATTGAAAAACTGAAAATTTAATTTTTTGTCTGTATTTGTTTTGAATAAGAATACTTTAGAAAAATATAACTTATAAATATGGATGCAAGGATTTTGAAGATAAATTGAGAGTACAAACATGGTTGAAAACCATTGTATCTTTCACCTCAAGCTGGTCACAATTTAGTATCACAGATCTTAAATTCAAAAGTCTCAATCAAAGAAGTTGATTTTGCTGTCATCTTCTCCAGAGTCTCAAATAATAACTGCAGCAAGGATCACGGTCTGGAATTTGATAGAGTATCCATGAACATTGCTTCCCTATATTATTCTTTTATTTCTTCTGTTGTCAATGCCCTGCTTGTTAACTGGAGTCTCTTAGTGTTGCTACTAGATCACTAAAAACTTAAGAATCTTCATTAATAATGCTAGAAAGTTTGCCTCATGTAACAGATACACTATGTAAGCACATTGTCACCATAAAATATCTCCAGGCATCACACCCAAATGAAAGTGTAATTTTATATAAAAGTTATAAAGCTGTCTTTGTATCTTTTCCCCCTTCCTACTGAGAGATATGCACGTATCATCTACGATAAAAACAAAGGCACAGTTTTGGATTGTTCCTCATGTTTTGCAATCCTTTGAGAAATGGTATTCAGTAGAAAATTCTAGAGAGTGACTAACTTAAGTTCCATCTGAATAAGGAAGTTTCTCTACCACAAAGAATGACCTATTAAGAAAAGAAAACATAGCTAAGTGTTTTGCTAATACCCAAATCATTACTTACCTCAATGGCATATCTATCATATTTTTCAAATGAAATCTTGACTGCAACTATCCTTTAAATCTATTAAGACAAATGTGAAATAATTTTCCTGAGATATTGTGGTGTGCATCATTCCTCATTGTTTATGGAGCTGGGCTATAATTTTGCTTAGTGTTCTACAAAATTAATGTTCTACATTTTATTGATCTAATATAATGCAGAAGTATTTAAAAGAGAGCACTGCAGGCTCAAAAAAGGGGTATGTGCAGGGCGCCTGGGTGGCTCAGTTGGTTAAGCAACTGCCTTCGGCTCAGGTAATGATCCTGGAGTCCCGGGATCAAGCCCCACATCAGGCTCCCTGCTCAGCAGGAAGCCTGCTTCTCCCTCTCTCACTCCCCCTGCTTGTGTTCCCTCTCTAGCTGTGTTTCTCTCTGTCAAAGAAATAAATAAATAAAATCTTAAAAAAAGAGGGGGGCTATGTGCTAGAAAAATTGTAAGGAACATGCATCCTGCATAACAAAGTTTCCTCTTTTCCTTTTCACTATGGTTTTTAGAAGCTAGAATAGTTCCTAACTTTCTAGTTGGTATTGTTACAACTAAATTATTACTTCCCTAAAACCAAGTCTTAATGTTGAAACCTCAGGTATTTCAAAAGGACAGTTTAATTTTTTAAATTTTAATTTTCTTGACCATATACAAAAGGAGACATGCAGCAGCATACCTGTTTTTCTTTTCTTGCCTGTTTTATCCACAGAACTTTTATAGTATAAAAATTAGAAAGCTTAGAGAATAAAACAGCAATTTGTGGCCCTCATTTTTTAGCTGGTGCATCTTGCTATTTTCATATTCAATGTTGAAATTTGTATAGAGTACAGCAATTTTTCTAGAAAATTTTCCTGCTTGTATCTCAGACTTTCCTTCTTCCTGAAATGCATTCTTTTAAAAAATTTTAGGAGGGTTTTTGGTCATAAAATGTTCTTCTTTATCTGAAAACATACTTATTCCACTTTCGTTCTGACAGTTTTGCTGGGTAGACTGTTATAAGTTGAAAGTCATCTTCTCTTGGTACTCGGAAGATACGCTTTCACTGTCTTCCGATTCCTATAGTTGCTATTGAGAAATCAGCTGTTAATATACTCATTGCTCCCTTGAAGGTGAGCTTCTTTTCTCTGGCTTTCTACCAATATATCTATTTATTTGGGAGGTATAAATATAATTTCCCTGCAATATGTCTAAATGAGATTTCTTTCTTTTTTTAAAATGTGATTTATTATATGAACCTGAAAAACAATGTTTTCCTAAAGTCTGGATATATATATATACATATATATATATATATATATATATATATATTTTAATATTTCTTCTCCCATATTATTCAGCCATAGAAAAGAATGAGATTTAGTCATTTATAACAACATGGATGAACCTGGAAAATATCATGCTAAGTGAATGAAGTCAGACTAATAGAATTGTACTTACAAATGGAATCTAAAAAACAAATGAACAAAGCAGAAACCGACCCATAAATACAGAGAACAAACTGATGGTTGCCAGAGATAAGGGAGGTAAGGAAATGGGTTCAGTAGAGTGGAGAGTACAGGCTTCTAGTTATGGAATGAATAAGTCACAGGGACGAAAGGCACAGCATAGGGATATACTCAGTGGTACTGTTTATGTTGTATGGTGACAGAGGTAGCTACATTTATGGTGAGCATAGCATAATGTGTTGAGTTGTGAAATCACTCTGTTGTACACCTGAAACTAATGTAATTTTAATAAAAAAAGATATTTTTGATTTCCCTATTTTTCTATATTCTCCTTCTATCTTCATGTCCCTTTCATATTTTCCATGTTAAAGTTCTGATGCATTCTGGGTAATATCTTCAGATTTATCTTTTAATTCATTAATTCTCTCTTCTACTATGCCTAATCCACCATTTAACCTATCTATTGCTTTGCAAATTGCAATGGTTATATTTTTCTTCCTAGAAGTTGTATGTGGTTCCATTTAAAATCTGCTAGGTCACATTTTCATAGTCACTTTTTGGGTCAAATTTTCAATTCCATCTTTTACTTTAATATTTCACATTTAGTTATTTTTTGTTTGGCATCTCATAATGCTAATATCTGAAATCCTTGTAAGTCTAAATCTGTTGTTTGTTTTTTATTCCTTGTGCATTTGTTTAATTTTTTATGAAGAACTTACATTTGACTGAATTTATTCTCAGGAAATTCTGAGGGGTTTGTATTAAAGAATGCTTTCCTGTGGAAAAGATTTGATTATTTTTGTGGGGTGTCAAAAGAGGCTACCAACCTGGGATCATTTTAATTTCTTGGCTCTGGCCATGGGGAATGTATACATTTCAACCCAGACCCATGTGATAATAGGTTATACATTCTATTATTTTTATTGTTTTCCTCCTGAAGCCATGACAATGATAAATAGGGGTTTTTTATCTGCCTATGTTACTGCAAGGGATTTTCGTCAGGTCACCCATTCACTGAGGCTATAGTTTCTTCATGTGTCTCAGTTTCATGCATTGGGGTGTGTCTCAGAATTAGTTCCCTCTACTTGTATGGGCCTTGGGACCTACTTTTTTGGAATCCAAATGTTATATACTATGCAAAATGCTAGGTTCCTGATGCTGGCATGTAACCCCAAAGTATCCACAATTCCTCATTTAATCACATCTGATTTCAGCTTGGTGCTTTATTTTTGTTGGAGAAGGGTGGGAATCTTGAGGATCCTTATTCTTGCAAGCTACACAATACATTTAAAAATGTTTGTTCATTGTACTTTATCCAGTGCCTAAGTGTTTAGCTATGGGAGGGCCTTTTCAAAAATATTCTGGATTTCAATGTTCCCAGTGGATAATTCATAAACAGTTCAATTTTCAAACCCCTTTTTGTTAAAAAAGAAAAGAGTTCTTACCAAGTACAAAACTCTTACTGTCAGTGATTTGTAAATTGGAAAGATAACGACAATAATGGTAGGTAAAATGTACTGTATACCCATTTGCCAGGTACTCACTGCATGTTGTCTCATTTCTCTAAGAATTAGGTAATATTATGTATAAGCTACAGGTGAAAGATGTGAGATTTAGATAACTCAGAGACTTTCCCAGAGTCACATAGTAAGTGGCAAGGATAGGTTTATCTGATCACAAACCTGTGTGTGCTTTTCTCCCCTCCACTGGAGCTGGACTGCCTCTCTCTTCAAGCTCTGCAATCACAGAAGATAAAAACATTTGAAAAATGTTACCAGCTGTATTTTAATGTCGGAACGGATCAGAGATCAACTTGGTAGTAAGGAAACTTCATCTCTTAATGATGTATCAAAAATTTGATCAAAATCTGACAATCTCTTTAAAACTTATCAGGGATCAAAGAAAAAGACAAAAATGGGAAACATTAAACAGCTGACTTGAAAAAAGCTGTTTTGGGTCATTCAAGAATATCAGATAAGTTCTAGAAGCAATATATTTGTTTTGTGCTTTATTCACTGCCTTATCTCAAAAAGAACTTAAGATAGCTGACAAGAATTCATAAAATTCAAGATACAAATTAGAAATAGGTGAGGAAAACAGAAACAAGAAGGAAAAACAGCAATAAGATTAAAATAAAAATGTATGCCTTTGTTATAAGACAGCTGGCAAATCTGGCTTTCTAAGGTCAACTTAAAAAAGGGCTACCTGAGTAGTTTTGAGTCACCATGTGTATATAATAAAAACAACCCAATTGTTCAGAAGCACAGATATGACTGATTCCTATGAACAGGATCAAAAGTTTCTCACAAAGCACCTCATAAAAAAGACATTGTATAATGAAAAGAACAACATCCTGATCATGTAACTGTGGCATTTTTTGTGAGCAGAAGGGGAACTATTAGACATTATGCTGGGACAACAGGTATAAACTGAGACTGCCTCCCCAAAATCAAAATGTACAGTTACGCTACTTATAGTAATCACAACTACCTATTTTATGAAGATATTTTATTATTGTATCCCTCTATATAAGTCGATGATTGCACACAAATTAGCAATTCATCAAAGCAGCTGTATTTGAGGTTAACATAACGTGATTGGTTTTAACTTTCAGCTGATCTAGTTAAAGGGTAGATTTTGGAGCACTCCAATGGGCTCAGTGGCAAGGGAATAAACAATTAGACTGTCAAGTAGCCAGATGTAGAAGAGGAAATGGTTAGTGAATAAAATATTTAAAAACAGTATTTTGAAAAACAAAACCAATCTATAGTTGAATCTAGTTTCCAACGCAGTGACTGACAGTTGGGAATAATGACATATCCATTTAGCATAGTTATTTGATGTCTCTGCCATCTGCATTCAATACTCAATAGACATTTTAAAACATTAACCAGGCCTTCACTTTTCAACTAATGCTTGCTTGTGTCTATCACTATGTTGAAAATACATTCAGGAGAATTTCTAATTAAATGTGAAAATTTCCGAGTTAATTCTTGGCTTTTATAAGTAGCACATTCTTTTCACTAGTGATCCTTAGCGACTCACAATTTTCTTTGACCCTGGCTTCTGAAGAAATGTATTTTCTTGGCCTTTTTGTCTGAAGGATCTTCTTAAAAACCAGCCCATCCAATCAGAGGCTACATTAGTAAAAGTACAAGATTCCAAGCCAGGGAGCTAACAGTTAAAGGAGGATTGTAGTCTTACCTTACAGCGTGCAAGTCAGATCCCATCTAGTGCAACTCTCTTACTAGAGGGAAACATTGAGAAAGCATGGGGCCCCAAATGGCGATGCTACCATTGTCCACTATTTCTAGGTTTCTTCTCCTTTCAAGGGACATTTTCAAGTACTTGTAACTCAGTCCCATCCCCACTCCTCTTATCAACCCTCAGAAGATGACCTAGCTTCAAAGACATCATTGAACAATTCAAGTCTGTTCTCCCCTTTAGATGTACCTATGTTCACATAGCTCTGGTTAGTGGAAGAGATAGCCTTTCTCCTGTTCAAGTCACATTAATCCACAGGATGTCACTTCTTCTGCCTTCTTAAGAATTCTTTACTATTTACTGACATTCTATTCTGTATCTTTAACTCTCCCTTTCTCCTGGCTCTTTCCTGTAGACATAGAAAGGAGGTTAAGTCTCCATGATCTTTAAATAAACCAGATTTGCTCTTTGTCCTCTAGTTTCTACACTATCTATCCTCCACTCTTCACAGCTTTTGAAAAGGGGGCTGGGGCGACATCTGCACTCACTTCCGATCCATGCCACAATCTCTGGCAATCTACATTCTGGTCCCTTCACTACTGAAATAGCTCTTGCCCAATGACTTCCTAGTTGCTTAATCCAAAGAACAATTTTTTCTTATCCTCACAGCACTGGTGACTGTTAAGTTCTTTACAACTCTCTTCTCTCTTAGTTTCTGAGATAGTTCCATTCCTTGATTTTCTTCTAACATGCCTGCACATTCATTTTCAATAAATTTTATGAGCTGTTTGATCAGCCCTTAATGTTGGCCTTCCTCTATATAGTATATACATGTTGGCTTCAACTGTCACCTGTTGATAAATGCCAAATCTGCAGCCTTAGGCCAGTTGTAAACTCCTGATCTGAATATTCAAGTGCCTAGCTGTTCTCAAACTCAACACCTCTGCAATTGAGCTTATCTGCCCCTCCCCCATTCTCCCTCTGTCAGTGCCTTTCACTCACTCAAAACAGTCATTTAGAAGCGCCTGGGTGGCTCAGTTGGTTAGGCGACTGCCTTCGGCTCAGGTCATGATCCTGGAGACCTGGGATGGAGTCCCACATCGGGCCTGCTTCTCCCTCTCTCACTCCCCCTGCTTGTGTTTCCTCTCTGGCTGTGTTTCTCATTGTCAAATAAATAAAATCTTAAAAAAAAAAAAAAGAAAGAAATTATCTTCAACACCTTCTCTTCCTTCCCTCCTACATTTGCATTTAGTTGGTCATCAAGTCTAATTTTCTCTTCAATCAGTCTCCTACTCTCCTACATCAGCACCCTAATTTAGAAAGTTTAATTGTGTAGCCTGCTTTCAGTAGTTTCCCATTATCTTCATGACACATTTTTAATTAACATGGCACCCAAAGCCATTCATATTGTAGCTTTCCCAAAGTAGCATCTAAACTGAAGTACCCAGAATTCACCATTCTCTTTTACCTTTCTCTGTGCCCTTCCTACCCCCACTATTTAGTCCTGAAATACTCAGTTTGGATGTCTCCTCCTGCAGGGTGTTTCCCCAGCTACTCCAGATAAGATTAGGTGTTTCTCTGGTATATTCCTGTACATTTTGGGCTTACTTCTGTTAGGGCATTCGTATCAACTGTGCAACTGCTAAATTTACTTATTGGGGTCCTTCTTTAAACACACCAATAACAATAGCTAACAGTTGTTGAAAGTTGTGTACCAGGCTCTGTATTAAGTGCATTGCATGCATTATTCATTTAATCCTCACAACAATTCTAAAAAGGTGTTACTAATACTATCTTTGATGCCCAGGGGAAGAAACTGAGTTTAAAGTAGGTTAAGCAACTTCCTCAGTCATAAAATTATACCCTAACGTTTTTTAAAAAAGATTTTATTTATTTATTTGACAGAGAGAGAGATCACAAGTAGGCAGAGAGGCAGGCAGAGAGAGAGGGGGAAGCAGGCTCCCTGCTGAGCAGAGAGCCTGATGTGGGGCTCAACCCAGGACTCCGAGATCATGACCTGAGCTGAAGGCAGAGGCTTTAACCCACTGAGCCATCCAGGCGCCCCTATACCCTAATCTTTTTGAGAGCAAGCTTCTGTCCTGTTTGTCTATGAAGAAAACTTGTTGACATATGGCACATGGTAGTTTCCCAACAAATGTTTATGGGTTGAATAAATGAATGAAGAGCACAGAGGACAAAATTGGAACCACAAAACAGAAACTAAGCAGAGGTAGATTTTAATTTAGTCTGAATGATTTTGTATTAGCTAAAACTCTCCAATGGAATGGATCACTCAAAAGATAGTTACATGTGGCACTTAACACATCGAAGTATATTTATACATTTGCATTTTTTTCTCCCTTGTGAGTAGGGGTTGCATCATACTTCGTTTTCATTCTTCAGAATCTAGCCAAGGGCTAGAGATGCTCACCAGGTGTTTGTTAAATGAATTGGATTGAATTTAAAGTCCCTGCAAACTAAAAAATGGTTATTGCCTTTAATACCATTCATTGGAAGTTTAATTCCCATGGTTCTTAATTTCTTCCCATTATTCTGACTTTTCTTTCTAAACAACTTTGAGAATAAAGACAAGGTAGGGAAAGAGTTTAGAGACTTCATTTGTTATTTGTAAAACTCTACCAGACTGTAAGCCCTGTGGAGGCAAGGAAGAATACCTATTTTTTTTTTAATCACATTATATCCTTAGTCTAACACATAAAAGTTGTTCAATAAATATTTCTTGGATGAAACACACGTGCATATATGCACAGGCGTGCACACACACACACCCTGATGGTGTAATCTTTACTCCTAGAAGGGCCCCATGGAAACATATGCCATATAAGAAATTCGTGCATTAAGTGGGGGATTTGAATCAGATCAGTGCTGTTACATGGAATAACTAGTTAAATTATCTACTTTTGATCCCCAAAAGACAAAAATGGAGAAAGGAAAAGATAAAAGCACTAAATCACAACTGTCATTCCCAAACCTGAGGCAAGATTCAGAGTAGCAAAATCTCCCCCAAAGACCCACTGGAAGAAACAGTGGCTATATGACCTCTGAGGTCCCTACCAAATTTAAGATTATTTGATTTTCATTTATTGATCTTAAATATTAAAACGAGAGGCTACCTTTCGACACATTGATGGTTTGATCTGGCATTGATATACTATCCTAGGCACTGAGGATACATTTGTAAAAAGAGAGAAATTCTTAATCTCATGGAGTTGATATTCTAATGTAGTATTGAGTAGCAGTGATACCAAGGTATTTTAGATAGTGTTACCTGAAAAAGGTAGTAAGAAGCCAGGAAATGGCAAAATTCACAAGATAGCACTACAGTTGCTATATCTTGAAGTGCTTGGCTCTTTGGTCATTGGTACTAGACAGTGGATCTTGGAATAATTTTTGACAGTAATTCCTTAGCACTTTAAAGGTCCATTCCTTTCTCAATGTCCTATTACTTAAATTCCCCATACCTGTTACATTGTTACCAACTGGTACTATTTCCTCACTGGCTTCCAGCTTTCCTTTCTCCTCTGTGCATATAAAAAACTACCAACTACAATTTTCTCTTAGGTCTCATAGCAATTATTTTTTCTTCTTAAAAACTTCAACAAATCTGTGAAGATGCATATGTCAACTTTACCACCTAATTTCTCTCCTGCCATTACCTCTCTCAAGTCTATTGGCAAACTCTTACTTTCTGTCTTTCCCTCGCCATTCCCTCAAAATACCAAAATAATCTCCATGTATACCAAGCAGTCTTCATTTCATTTAAAGTATTCTGACTTTCCTTTTCTTCCATAATACTTTTCCTAACCTAGTATAATTAACATTAAACACTGCATATTAGCATTTTCACAGTTATAGACAAGATTTTAAATTTAGGTCATAGAACAGCAAAATATGTAAGAAAAGCATTATAACTGAATTTTACATGTTTTTATTAAATTGGTTTCACAACGTTTATTTTTCTCTAGCTTTGGTACAAGACCTTGAGAGTCGGACTATTTTTTTGAGCTATGTTCCATGCTTTCTTTTTTTCTTCAAGATTTTATTTATTTTAGAGAGAGAGTGTGTGTGCACAGACAGAGGGGAGGGGGCAGAGGAAGAGGTAGAAAATCTCAAGCAGACTCCATGCTGAGTGTGGAGCCCTACACAGGGTTTGATCTCCTGACCCCTCAGATCATGACTTAAGCTGAATCAAGAGTGGGACACTTAACTGACTGAGCCATGCAGGCACCCTTATGTTCCATGCTTTTTAACAAAGGAACACAAAGACCCTAACTGACATTTGATGTCTTTTTTTTTTTTTTTTTT
>PITA01007856.1:0-88607 GCA_004023965.1 Spilogale gracilis | reverse complement strand
GGTGGGGGTGGGGGAAGCAGGGGCAGGGCGGTGGTTAGAAGGGGTAAGACGAGGGGGCGGGACGGAGTGGAAGGAAGGGGTAGTGGGAGCTGGGCGGGGGCGCAGAGCCTGCTCGGCGGCTGGAGGACCGGGAGCCAACACTGCTCGGGGGAGCGGAGGCGCTCTGGGAAATCTGGCCGTGCCCAGCAAGTTCTCTAGTTTTTCTAAAGCCCCGCAGCCGCCCGGCGGGATGGGGGAGCACCGCGGGGCTCTCCCGAAGCAGCAAACAACAACAACAAAACAAAACCTCAGCTCGCCGCGGCCGGCGGGTCCGCCCAACCCCGTGCAGCCCCCGAGGTGGCGGTGGCGGCGGCGGCGGGCGCGGGGCGGGCGCGGGGCGGGCGGGGACGCTTCCCTGTGGCCCGCGGCCGCGCGGCTCCGGGAACTCGGCTCCGTCACACTTCCGGGAGAGAGGAGGCTTTTCTGCTCAGAAATCCACCGGGTTCCTCTGATGCGCTTTGCTTTTATAGTGGAAAACTACAATAACAATTTTTAAAAAAACCCACACACAGCCCTGAAAATAAGTGAAATTAGAACCTGCCGACTTCACTTCCTGGAGGCTTTTTTGTTGGGTCTTGAAACTAGGAATCTTTGCGGGTCATCCTTGTAGGTGCCTTTTTCATCCGTTCACACTGATGCTCGTGCGTCTGTGCTGCGTTTAATTATCCTTAGACTGGTGACATTGTGACATTGTATGAACTTGATTTAATGGTGATTTTCTGCCTGGGTCGGTGAACATCGCTGAAACAAATACATGAAGGCACCGAGGGAGAGGTACCTTTTCAACCCTGCCATAAAAGAGATAAGAAAATATCCCCTAAGGTAATGCGAACATCCGTATTAAGACCGCGGATATATTAGAACCGACAAAGAGAGGCTTGTTCATAGTCATTAGTAAATTAACATTGTAAAATCATCAAATAATAATAGGGACGAGAACTCAGTTGCTGTAAACTTGCTGTTTTAGAGAGTGTATCCTGTGTAGTAAATCACTCATTAGGTCTCTGTGTGGGAGAGAATTTCTGCTCCGAAAGAGCAGCTTCAGTGCTGGACAAGTTCGGCTTAGGAAATCAATGATTGCAGTTACAAAGCAGATGCAGTATGGGGTGCTTACTAAAACTGGAGGTTCTTCCCCCAGAGTTTACTCCACTTTCCTTTAAAATGAGCTGAAAAACCAGGGGTTCACAAATTTAAAATTGGTCAGTGCCAACTGATGGTCACTCTCAAACTGGAATGATAAGCTTATCATCCCTAGGATGTTAGGTTAATAGATAGATTCAATTCAGTTTACAAAAATTTGGCCTTTGAGCCACATCTTATATGCCTATATAAAATCAAAAGATGATGTAATGCAGGTTTTATCAAATTAAACCAGCAGTACTGATAGCCAGGATATAGCTTCTCGTAAGCAGAAGGTGCAGACACATCTCTGATCTAAAACATTTCACACTAAACAATATCCTGATCACTCTATGTAGCTTAACTCCCTGGGATTTGTATACTGTACACCAGAGATTGTATTTTCCAGACCTGTTTGTTTGACTTTTGAGGTGGATTTTAAACGTTTCAATTACTTATCTATACTTTAAAATCAGGAAATTTCACATGCAAAGCTGGACTTTTGGCTTTCTTTGAAATATGAGACCTGGCCACTGGGGAGGGTCTCTTGGCTGGAGCCCAGCAGTCTGGAAGATGGGACAGTCTGCACCTCACCCCTGCCCTTCCTCTTCAGGTACTACCTGCCCTTGTGCACCTGAGTTCCGTTCTGGTTCTCCCCCAGACCAACCACTTTACCCAGTGCTCACCTTTTTCTTAGGATTATTAAAGTCATAGATGATTTAGACATGCCTAATGCTTGTATAAATTAAAATATCAAATCTTGATGTCCAGAAATTCATCTTGACAGATTTATCCGATCAGTAACTGAGTAACAATGTACATTCCTTGAAGACAAGCGCGACAAATGTCCCTGTTCCCTTGATCCTGTATTTCCAAAAGATGCAGCAAGACGTCAGGGAGCATGTGATCTCAGGAATTAAACACGGTCTGGAATCCCGTAGGTACTTGGGCAACGTTAGGCAAGTTATTTATTGTCCTTGAGCTGCTTTCTTTAAAAATGGATGTAATACCACTACTGCTGTGGGCTTTTAAATATTAAATTATACCATGTAACAGCATCTTGAATAGTACCTGGTCAACAGTAACCTCCTAAAATACTAGTTTTCCTTGCCCTTGGGATTTCCAGTTACTAATGTGGGTACTTAAGAAAGAATTCTTATTAGATCTTTTTACTTGTCTACAAAATCCTACTTTAGTAGAATCCAGACTTTGACATGCAGAAGACTTACCTGGATACTTGGTTAAAATGCTAGTTTCTGGGTCCCCCACCCATGATTTTGATTCAGAAGGTCCTAAAAGGAGCCCTGGGGTTTCACATTTTGATATTTAATTTTGGAGTTCTCAGATTCACTCTGACTGTCTGCAATCCAGACTGGCTACGATCATCCCAGTGAAGGTGGTGGAGGGAACAAGGAGGGAACCCTGGTCCTGCAGCTGGATGGCATGCCCTCCCTGGGTCCCTATTGCCTGCTCATCGGTTCACAGACATTGACTGAGCACCTGCTAGAGGAATACTGGGCTAGCGCTAAGTATATGACAGTGGATACGGAAGATGACGTGGTTTCTCTGCAGGGGCCAGAGCTCGGGGAACTGAGCACGGAGCTCGGGGCCTGGCACAGGTTTCAGCCTTTCCTACCAATTCCATTCTTCCCAAAGACACTCCTTGATGCCATCACCGGCCTGTCCTCCTCCCACCCGGCACTGTGCATTTCCATGTCATGTCAAGGTGCCATGTATCAATACCACATGTGGACACTTAGCATCGCACTGCTTAGGTGCTCACTAGATATTTGTGGAATTTAATTTCCTATCACAAATCTGTCTTCTGCAACTGAGCTGATGTTCATTCAGTCATCAAATATTTGAGCCAGGGACTGTTCCAGAAGCTAGGGGTACGATTGCGAACAAAATTGGAAAGTCGCTGCGAACGTGGAGGAAGAGAGGCCATATCAACAACCTGTTTGGACTTCCTGTGTATCTGATGGCTGTCTGTAGCTTGAAATCTGCTGCAATCTTGTTTGTTCTGACTCCTACCTTAGTTCCCTGCCAGGTGGACTTCTTGCCTAACCCCGGTCTGTCTACACAAGCCTTGCTCTGTGGTGTTTATCTCTGTGGCTGGAGAGCTCTCAGATACCCTATTGCATTTTGAATCAAAGTGTCTGCATCTCCTCTAGGCTTTAACCAAGACTGACCATTCATTTCCAAACACCAGGAACTTCCAAAACACGCTAATTTCTTTCTTTCTTTCTTTTTTTTTTTTTTAAAGCAGCTTGTATGCTCTCTTCTCGGGGAGTATTAAGGAAAGACTTGACAGAAGCTAAGTGACTCCGCAGTCTCCCATTTGTTTTGCTCTGTTGCAATATTGCTTTCCTTTTAAGCTTCTTACACCGAATATAAAAATAACTCTACTTTGCATGGATATTCTATATCTTATTTGGAGTAGTACTTTTAATAATTTATCAGTAAAAGATAATCTTACCTTAAAATATGTGATTTGGAGGGTTATATGTTTAGCTGCATTCTTCTTGAGCTCTTTGTGTTTCTCTGGGTCTAATGCTCGCTTCAGAGAAGTGTTAAGTCCAATTTTATCATAAAAATGAGGGGATTTCCATTTTTCAGATACTCTATGAAGCGCGTTACATCTGGAAATTCAGGCAAGGACGTCTAATTTTATTTTATTTTATTTTTTTAAGATTTTATTTATTCGATAGAGAGAAACAGAGCTAGAGAGGGAACACAAGGAGGGGGAGTGGGAGAGGGAGAAGCAAGCTTCCCGCCGAGCAGGCTTCCCGATATGGGGCTCAATCCCTAGACTCTGGGATCATGACCCAAGCCGAAGGCAGACGCTTAACAATTGAGCCACCCAGGCGCCCCAAGAAGTCTAATTTTAATTTCTTCTCTAAAGAGGCACCTTTTTGTGAAAATGCCCTCAAATATCTTATTTCTATCTCTTTGTGTGGGTAGACGTATACATATGACCTCTGTCTGTTCTCATCTTTGGCTCTCTGTTACATGTGTCTTTTGTCATTTTTCAAGTCTATGTGACTTCCTGTTGAGAACTATGAATGGGGTTAATGGAAATTCTTTGAGGAAGAAATTCAGACACTGAGGATTTCACTTTTGGCTGTGAAGTACAAGATAAGCGATTTAATTTGGACATAGCATTAGTCTTCAGTCACGCAACTGGTGAATATGCAGGTGGTGCTTAAGCGCCATGAACCAAAGATGGTCACTCTACAAAGCAGGTAAGTGCTGTGCTGAGCACAAGTTCAAACTGCTATGTTAGAACTTAATTTGAGAGCCTGTGCATATGCACCGTGGAAAGTGGCCGTTACTCAGGGCGCCTGAGTGGCTCAGTTGGTTGGGCGACTGCCTCGGCTCAGGTCATGATCCCGCAGACCTGGGATCGAGCCCCGCATTGGGCTCCCTGCTCAGCGGGAAGCCTGCTTCTCCCTCTCTCACTCCCCCTGCTTGTGTTCCCTCTCTGGCTGTGTTTCTCTCTGTCAAATAAATAAAATCTTAAAAAAAAAAAAAAAAGAAAGAAAGTAGCCATTACTAGATGGAAATACCCATCAAAAACCTTAAGGTCAGGGCTCCTGGATGGCTCAGTTGGTTAAGCAGCTGCCTTCAGCTTAGGTCATGATTCCAGGGTCCTGGGATCGAGCTCCATGTCAGGCTCTCTGCTCATGCTCTCTCACTCTCTCTTTCAAATAAATCAATAAAATATTAAAAAAAAATAAAAAGAAATAAAACCTGTAAGATCTGGCGACCCTGATACAATGAGAATTCAGACATCATGATATTGACATGCCATGCAACCAGAACCCAGGGTTTACTTAGAGAACTTGAAACAAGAGAAATTATGTGCTCCATTCCTTTCTATTTTTACCCACTGCCACCCCTCCCCCAACCCCCTCCCCCCTCCCGGACTCCCCTCACCCCACCCAGCCCCCTTGCTCTGGGGTGAGGGTTGAGAGGCCATGTGGGGTTGGATCTGTGCCAGCCACAATAATTGTGAGAAATCCTCTTTTCTTTTAACTGGATGTTTCCCCTCACTGAACTGACAATAAGTAATCCAGTGCACACCTGTAACTTGGGTGTCTATTTTAGGCCAAAGATGGAGCCAACAGGAGATGAGATGCAAGGAGCTCAGATGGCACCGATAAAGTGAACAAAACAAATGCGAACCTAACAGATTAAAAAAAAAAAAAAAGTAGCGTCTCCAGCTCTTGGTTTCAATAGGCTGCTCTGAAATGCTGTATTTTTTTTTTTTTAATCATGCCTAGGCTTTCGTTCTCTTTAATGACATTTACATGTGCCCCTCTTCCCCATTACCTCTCCAGTATGATCTTTAACAGGCACGCTGGGACTCCTGCCCTCCTCCCTTTGGTAGTTGGCGATAAGATTTCTCCCCATAGTCCAGATACATATAGATGTGTTTCCTCTCCTGCTCTTATGATACTCCTTTAGAAATTGAGCTCTTAAAGGTTGTGTTTGAACCCATTTTCTGAGCAAGAACTTTAGTGAAGGGAGTATGCTTTTTAATAACTGAAACCAGTATCTATGATTTTTCTTATCTAAAATCTATGGAAATTGTTACCAGCCTAGCTTCTTTTACTTTCAACTTGTAAAGAAACTTTTCCTTCAAGCTCCCTTTTTTTATGCTTTTTACAGAGAGAGCTAGAGGAAACCCATACATCCCAGTGAGCAACATTAAATTGCCAACGTTGCCAAGGATTCTAGAGAATTTTTCTGTGGTCATTGTCACAGCCTATTTCTTCTCGAAAGGCATGTTTTCATTTCATTGCCGGATTCGGTGGCTAAGAGTTTTCTGGTTATATTACTAAACTTGCGACTGTCTTAGACTTTAGTTTGCTCAATAAGATGGTCAAAGAAAGCCGCAGATGAAAACGTGTACTAATACATATGAAATAAATGATGCATGCAAGCGGAAAAGATTGGATAGTTAAAGGAACTGGAATTGTTAGGCATGCAAAGAGCAAAGTAGAGACGAGAGAACCGAGTCCCACCTCCGGTGCCAATTCAGAGAAAACAGGAATCTCAACCGCAGCCACACATAAAAAGGGGAAACTTTAAATTTAGAACCACTAATTGCCATGAGTTGATTTATTGACAAAAACTGGTGTGAAGGTGGTATCCTCAACTACTGGAATGTGGAAGGGCGGTGCTAAGTTACCTTCTGTGGGACCCCTGGGTGGCTCAGTCGGTTAAGCATCTGCCTTCTGCTCCGGTGGTGGTCTCAGGGTCCCGCATCAGGGTCTCCGCTTGGTGGTGAGTCTGCTTCTTCCTTTCCCTCTGTGAACTCTCTTGCTCTCCCTTGAATATATTTTTTTAAAGAAACTTTAAAAATAAATAAATAGCCGTTTTGTTCTCCTTAATTCTCTAACATTTTGTCCATAGTAACAAACATCTCCGTAAATGCCACAAAAGGGGCACCAGACGCTTGGAAAATCAGCTTTTGCCCAATTGTAAGAAAAATTGTAAAATGTCAAGCAGGTCAGAAGTGGGTCTTCCCCTTTGGGGTGTTTTGCTCACAGCGGCGCCGTTGGGATGGGGAGGGGGTCAGTCATGAGGGTGCACACCTACTCCCTGAAATCAACTTCTTAAGCTTTGCGACATTTTTCAAATGGACTTTTCTAACTTAATCGTAACCAATGATAGAATCACCATGAGAGAGACTTTCTACAAACTTTTTTGAACATATTTTTATTTTTGCTTTGCTGACTTGGGAGAGTAAAAGTGAAGTGATTTCCCCCCCTAAACTAGATGGTGACCATTTAGAAACGCAGCCCGAGAGACTTCCAGAATGAGTAAATGTCTCCTGTTAAATGGCCAGCCTTCAGACGGACTCCGAGAGTGCCCAGGCAAGCAGGTATCCTGAGTCACCGTGTGGTTCCAGGCATGTCCGCTGACCTCTTCTTCAGGCTTCGGGGAAGTTAATGTTTTTCCTCCCACCACTCACACTGGTGCCTTTGGGACGGAAAAAATGAATGTGGCAAAGTCCAGTGCAGATTTTTTAAATGCCACAGGAAAAATCAGGTACAAAAAATACCTCTTTTTTGTGAAATGCAGCTGCCGTGTAAAAGACACAGGGCACACAGCCTTCTTGGCTCGGGGGCAAAAATATCTATCTTTCTATAACTCCAGAGCACAGGTAGAAAAACACGGTAGAAGGTTTTAAGAAAGGAAGCAGAATGTTCTTTCTAGGCCTCTAAGGCCAAGTCCTGGTCTTTTCTCATGTCTCTGGGAAAGAAAATATGGTCAACATAAAGAGGTTTTATTGCTGATGCTTATGTGAAGAGACCTCAGTGTTCAGATCTCAAAAACACATTCTTCAGATGCCAATTTCACCTCTCTGAAATGAGCAGAACTGAGCTTTCCCTAAAGGAGGGTTAGTGGTGTAATCATAGGTGCTGGGAGGGTGCCCAGGCTCTGTCTCTAGTCCATTTCCAACCGTTGCTCCTTCCTTAAAGCATACATATTCATGCCCCGGCGTGGTCTCTCGCCGGCGCTGACACACACGTAGTCTGTGTTGGAATGCCTTTCCCGCCGAGCGGACCACAGGCCAAAATAATTTCATGACACATGGTTGTCTGCCCATCTTTCAAACAGCATACACTGTCTTTGGCCTCTTCATAGAGAAATTTAATCAGAAGTCAGGCTCACTGGGATTCTAATGACAGAGGGGCAAAGACCTCATTGAAGAGGAATTATTTAATTTTTTAAAAAATATTTGTTAATTTTAAGAGGGAGGGAGAGAGAGAGCGCACACGGTAGTGGGAGGGGCAGAGGAAGAGAGAGTCCCAGGCAGACTCTGCACCAAGCACAGAACCCAAGGTGGGGCTTGATCCCTCAACTCGGAGATCAAGACCCAGGCTGAAACTGAGAGTTGATGCCTTAACTGGCTGAGCCACCCAGGTGCCCCAAAGAGGAATTGTTTAAAATGTCAGTAAGGAAACAAGTGTTCATTTCTTCTTCCTGGGAGTACCATACTACACACAAACCCACTAAGGTGAGAAACTCGAATGTGGCCTCTGCCATGAAAAGGTGAGTGGTTGACCGCTCAGTCGATTAAGCATCTGACTCTTGATCTCAGCTCAGGTGTTGATCTCAGGGTTGTGAGTTCAGGTCCCACAATGGGCTCGGTGCTGGAAATGAAAATGAAATGAAATAAAAGATTTTCAAAGGCTGGGTCTAGATATAAGAAAAGAGATTCCTGTGACCTATTTCAAAGACCTCATATAAAAATACACTTAGAAAACAAAAGCAAAATAGTGGATGTTTTAATTCTAAAGGGAGGTGATGTTACCGTGCACTCATATATCCTGGATATTGACAAGAGCAGATCACAAAAGGTGAGATTATAGGGATGCCTGTTGGGACCCCTCGGTTATGATCTTAAATCATAATCTGTCTTCTCCGTACCTGAGAGGCTTATAAGGCCGTCACCCACAGGAGGCCAACGAGGCAAATCCAGCTGTAATGGCTTCACACTGACTCAGTGTGATCAGATAGACATTTTTTTCCTTTTTTTTTACAGGGGAAAAAATGCCTCACAGAAAAAAGACCCAGGAGAGCCTGGATCCGGAGGCAAGAGTCCAGTGTTGGAATGACCCCCTCTGATACTGACCACATGCTCTGGCCTGTCACTCTACCTCTCTGGGCCCCAGATTCCTCGCTTGTAAGATGAAGGCATTGTGCTGGATGCCTTGCCTTTTTTTCTTTTTTTTTCCTAATTTCAGTTCTAGTTAGTTGACGTATAGATCAATGTTGGTTTCAGGGGTAGAGTTCAGTGGTTCATCATTTACGTAGAACACCCAAGCGCCCTCCCAAATGCCCACTCACATCCCTCCATCGACCCTCAGTCTGTGCTCTACGGTTTTGAGTCTTTCATGATTTGTTTCTGCAGGCCCTTCTGATCCTAATGTTTTATTATTCTGTGCTAAAGGGGGCACTGGGTCGTGTGTTCTGTGATTTCAATTCATGGATTAGGCATTTCCTCAATGGCTAGAGTTGCTTCAACACTCTGATTTGAATAATTGTGGCTAGGCTTTTGGGCTAATAATTCACTGAAATAAATGAGCCATTTCACACCTCCTCTTGTGTTCTCCTTTCCAACTCTCAACAGGAAAACAAACAGCAAACGGCAATGAATTAATTCACAAGCAAAGATTATTTTTGGCAATTAGAAAAGCTAGGCTCTTCTCTGTTTATACATACCCATTATATACATAAATCCATGTGTACATTTATAAATATGCACATACATGCGACCATTTTTCATTAATTGTGCCAATCCCAAATAATAAAGTCACAATAGCTAACATTCTATTTATTGAGCACATATTATATGCCAAGCATTTACACTACCAGTAACTTCTTTTAATTAATTTCTCCTATTTCCATCTTAACACCCACAAAATATGGAAGTTTATAAAGTTTATTGCGAACATCTTGTCTGGTAGGCATAACTGTTAGAGTGTGGGAAATAATATTTCCAAAAAGCACCCTCAATGTTTCTGATTTTTGGTTAAACGCCGCTCTGGAAATGCCTGCATTTGATCATGCTCACATCTAGGGGTTGGGCTTTGTCTCCAAAAAAACTCTCCTCCTTTGGAGAGGGAGGGAAAATCTTGGAGTTTATGGAAGGTGGGGGACATGGCCATCTCTAGTGAGATCAGGGGAAAACAAATGCCCATAAGGCTCCGGGGAAATTTTCCTGGCAATGAGGGTTATATTTGATAAGTCACTAGGATGTTTGAATCACGTGTTCTGGAATCAGTTATAGAATACATTTTCACATACCCGAGACAATTCAGGTGTGCTTCTTTTAGTCTGGGCCCTGCCAAAATCCACACGAGTACTGAAATGTCATAGGATTCCTAATTTCCACATGCTTTGCTCATGCAGCACTCCCAGTTATGAAACATTAAGTAGCAGAAGGGACGTGGTTCATGTTATGATGATTAAAATTCTACACGTTTCCCCGAAATGTACAAATATAAAATATGCTGGGTTTTACTCATATGCTTGCATATGGAAAACAAATAAAAACTGTTTACTTTGGCTACAACAAATGTCCTTTTCTTGCCTAGTGGCTTTTGATATGCTTTCAGCCAAACCAAACACGGAGTTTCTCAAGGTACCAAGATCTGTATTTAATGCAATAATGAGTTTCTCATTCCCAGCCTCCCTTCTCACTCTCTTTTTTTTTAATGACTCCATTGTTAAATAAGAAATGGATAATGTCAGCCTTCCCAATAGCACCAGTAGTATTTGTTGCTGTTTCATAAGTAATTTAGGAAAGTGACTGAAGCATAAAGAAGCTAAATTATTTATTACTGTATTCTTCTCCACTGGATATCACTATAATCTTCAATATTAATGCCTTCCTTACAAGTATAAGGTTGGAAAATTGAAGTCAGGGGGTTAAATTGATAAACTAAACAATTATGAAGTGTTTTCAGGTGCATAGTTGATTCTGCTTTTATCTTTAAATCGAAATAGTGCTTTGCTTAATGCGTGCATTAATATTTATCTAATATGTATGTATGTCTTCTTTGTATGTGTGTGTGTATTGTATATTCTTAATCGTTGTAATAGCATCTTTAAATGATTCTCTTTTAAGGTCAGAAGCAGCTCGATTCCGTTGTCCTGAGTCAGGACAAGCTTACGGATGCAAGCTTACGGATCACCAATTCAGCGGCTAGCGACTAGGCCAGGATTGAGCGATGCCCTAGTAATAAAAACCAGTTGTCAGAACTCACCCAGCTGGCGATTCGAGCAGTTTGCAGGTGAATTCCAAAGCCATAATCTGGAGAACCTAGGCTTCGTGGGCAAGTGTCCCATGTGGATGTTGTCTGCAAGTTTGTGAATGGGGTGGCCAGAGGAAGTCAGAGGAGACAATGGTTCTAATGTGTTTCTCTTTGGCCAAACACGAAAGAGTTTAGGCAGAGGATTAAGGAAATAAATGACAAAAAAAAAAAAAAAAAGTATAGGGAACCCTTGCCTGGCTCAGTTATCATCTCAGCATACTTCTGCATAAAATCTCAGCGTTCACTTTGGTGGTACCTATATTACAATCGGAACGATACAGGGAAGAGTAGCATGGTCCCTGCACAAGGCTGATATGCAAATTTGTGACACATTCTACATTTTTTAGAGTTTACTTAAAAAAAAAAAAAAATCTGCACAGGAAGCCCTGATCTCTCATCTGCTTGCCCAGAGTTATATTCAAGAGGAATGAAAATATCACAGGTTTTCAAGCTACAACTTGAAGTCCTCTTCATAAATAAGCATCACCACTTCCCCATTTTTCGGGAATTAGCCACACTACCATCAGCCTCCTGATTCCTGGGGAATGTTTTAGGATCCTGTCCCTTACTGTCCATTTCCCCGGCCACCCTGTGCCTCCCTCTCCTGGCCCCAGCTGCCCTCACACTGACAGCACACCCTGCGTGCAGCGGTGTATCTATCACTGTCCATGCATGCCCCCTTTAACAATTATTTCCTCCTCATGACTCCTAGCTCTCTCCAAAGGCTGAGCGCCCGCCTCTTCTAGTGCTGAGCTAACCCACGTAGTAGTCGCCTCTCCACATGGCTGAGCCCAAGCCTTCCTGAGCCCAAGCCTTCCCAGTTGCCATTTGCCCCCCAAATTTACATCTTCTCCCCATTCCGCCCTCGTCCTCAAGCCATGCCCACTATTCCTTTCACATTTGAGGATATGTTGGCTGTACATGTCTCCTCTTCGGGTCATATCTGTGTTTAGGACATGGGGAGTCGAACACTCTCATAATATTTTCCCAGCCCACATTAAAAAGAAAATGCTATCTTGAAACAAATTAGTGTATCTGAAGTTTACATGATAGGAGTGCAATAAGAATGACTTTTTAAATGGTGTTTGGAAATAAAAGCTGAAAAGCAAAAGAGAAATGAATGTGACAAAGAAGGGACCTAAATTTGTGATGGGAGGAGTGCCTGGGGGCCTCAGTGGGTTAAGTGTCTGCCTTAGGCTTAGGTCATGAATCCAGGGTCCTGGGATGAGTCTCTTGTCCTGCTCAGCAGGGAGCCCGCTCCTCCCTCTGCCTCTCCTTGCCTCTTGTGCTCTCTGACAAATAAATAAGTAAATAAGTAAATAAATAAATTCTTTAAAAACAGAAAAAAGTAAATTTGCTATGGGAGATACCATACAGCTCCTTCCCATAGCCACACACTAAATGCTCTTGGGGCAGGATCAGAAAAGTCAAATTTGACAATCCACAAAATAGGTACAGTTAACTGCCCAATAGATTATCCAAAGACAGCTGGCCCTACCCCAGTTAAAGTAACTTCCAGAAATAACTCTTCTTCGGAAATGCGTTATCTCCTCAAAGGATTCTTCACAAATAAAGGACATCGCGGTTGGCCAACCCCTACCCACCTCTGGTTGTGGTGCCTGAAGTTTTCCTGGAACACAGCCCTGCCTGTCCGCGTGGGTCCCATCTGTGGCCACTCCCCACTATGATGGAGGAGTTGAGGGCTTGTGACAAAGATCCTGTGACCCGTGAAGTAAAAAAAAAGGCCCTCCAGGGGAAACGTTTGCTGGCCCTTCACCCACCCAATCTCAGGATACTGTAATTTGTTTAGACG
The DNA here is from genome assembly GCA_004023965.1 of Spilogale gracilis. Lineage (NCBI taxonomy): Eukaryota > Metazoa > Chordata > Mammalia > Carnivora > Mephitidae > Spilogale > Spilogale gracilis. The sequence goes on along the minus strand of PITA01007856.1, from coordinate 75,800 downwards.
TGCCATTAACTTGGATATATATTATGGTCACTTGTATTATTTTCTGAAATAAAGGAGGGAGCTGGGTCTCCCCTGTGTGCTTCCCACCAGGGGCAGGGGCGGGGTCTGAAATCCAGCTGGCTGGCTAAGGGAGGAGGAACCTCTGCTTACCAAGTAGAGTAACCAGCTTGTTCTGGTTTTCCAGGGACTGTCAAGACTTTAAAACTAAGTTCCATGTCCTGGAAAATCAGTCTTGGGTAGCCAGGAGCGTCGGTCGCCCTGACCCATAGGGTGAGGTCTGGGGCAGACTGGCTCAGGTTCAAATCCCATTTTGGTGACTTCATGCTGTGCACTTTTCAGCAAGTTAATTAATCTCTCTGAACCTCAACTGCCCTATCTATGAACTGGGACTGATCTAGTCTGAGGGGTGGTTATAAGAATTCAATGAGATTATATACAGAAAGAACCCAGCACAAAATAGGCACTTACTAAATACTCATTCTGTCCTACCCTTTTGATCACTATGAATTTTCTCTTATTTACTCTTCAGTCAAAATTCCTTTTTTCATAAAACTATCAGAAAGGAAATTTTATTATTTATTTATTTTATTTTTAAAAGACTTTGTTTGACACACAGAGAGAGAGAGAGAGAGCATACAAGCAGGCTGAGCTGCAGAGGGAGAGGGAGAAGCAGGATCCCCGTGTCTCCTCCCCCCTCAACCCCGCCTAGCAGGGAGCCCAGTGCGGGGCCTGGGGCTCAGTCCCAGCACCCTGGGATCATGACCTGAACCAAAGGCAGACACTTAACCCACTGAGCCACCCAGGCACCCCAAGAAAGGAAATTTTAAAAGACTTTTCTTGTGTCCTTCATTTTTTAATGATGTCATTCTTGGGTACTTTACAAATAAATGCTCTAACAAACAAATAACTTGTTCTGTAGTATGGGAAGTAGCCCATACACAAAAAGTTGCCTGATTTTTAACTTAATTGTTTTCTCTTTTAAATATAAATACTTGGAGAGGAGTGGTTGTTGAATTCGGTTTTGTCCAGCTGTGGGTACATCCCAGGGAGGTTTGGTCTGCCCAGCGAGTTCGAGAGATCATGATACCCCAGGTTCACGGCCAAAGGCTGAACTTCTGGGGTACAAGGTTCAGGGGCTTTTTTGAATCGAGCATTTGGTGCCTGTAACGGAAAACATTGACAGGATGTTGAAAGAGGCTGCTCCACTCATGATTCCTCTGATGGATCAGTATGACCAAAGCACTAAGTGGACCAACACGCTCATTAATTTTTTAAAGAGGTCAATCATACACAGACAGCAGTGTACAAATCCAATAGTAACCTATGTGTCTTCAAAGGCCCCCAAGATGAGATCAAAGGGATGAGACAACATTAATGTCGTTCCAACTATCAGCATTTTGATTTAACATCCAGTTGGTTAGCAAACGTGCAGGATGGAATTAAATAATGTGTACTCCTGTGGTGATTTATATTCTGAATTACACTAAAATCCCAGCTCGTCCCCAATAAATCCAATTCTCTTTAGGCTATGGCTACAGGAGTTCAAAAAATCAAATTTTTATTAGATGAAGTGGTCAAATCAATCCAGAACTATCAGCATTTTTATTTCATATTCAGTATCTTAGCAAATGTAGAGAATAGAATTAAATAATGTGAACTTCCATGGTGATGTATCATCTAAATTTTCCAAATACCCACTCAATCATAGCTGGTTCCCAGAAAATTCAATTTACTTGAGACTATGGCTCAAGTATATGAGTATAATGACTCAAACTTTTTATTGAATTAATTGGTCAAATCAGTCAAAACTTATGAATTCAGTGAAAAAAAAAGTCATGTCAATGGGCTGATTTGAATGGGTAATGCAGCAAAATGAGTCACATTATTAGCCCAGAAGACATGCTGGTTTTGTGTGTGTGTGTTTTTTTTTAAAATATTTTATTTATTTATTTGACAGGGAGAAACACAGCTAGAGAGAGAACACAAGCAAGGGGAGTGAGAGAGAGAGGGAGAAGCAGGCTTCCCGCCGAGCAGGGAGCCTGATGTGGGGCTCCATCCCAGGTCTCTGGGATCATGACCTGAGCCGAAGGCAGTTGCTTAACCAACTCAGCCACCTAGGTGCCCCAAGACATGCTGTTTTAATTTGATTTAGATTACACATCTGTTTACCTTTTTGAGTAGGACCGCACCAAAAAGCACTGTTTCCAAACTTGGCTGTACATTAGAGACACACGAGGGGAGTTTCCAAGATTTCCAAAGCCCAGGCCACACTCAAGATCAATTAAGTCAGAACCTTGGGGGTGAGTCACAGGTATCCATACATTTGTAAGCAACCCAGATGATTGGGAAGGCCTGACATCAAGTTCAAATAATTAGGAATGAAGCCACCACACTATGTTTGATCTTAGGGTGAAGCCCAAGCTGGAGAAGGAGAAAAGAATGGGACTAGGTAATAATATAATAGTATTTTTTATAAGCTAATAATTTGTTATGTCATTTGTTATTATTTTTAAAGTATTATTTATTACTGGTATAAATCATTTGTTATTCTTATTATATCATTTGTTATTCTTATTTATTGTATATTATTATTATTATTACATTTGTTTTTGTTATTATTATTACTGAATAGCTAACTATTCACTGAGTTCTAACTAAGTGTCAAGGACCATGCCAGGCATATTACGTGGATTCCTTTTTTTATTTTTATTTTTTGGTCAGAGAGAGGGTGTGCAAGCGTGAGCACAATGAGGGAGAGCTGCAGGCAGAGGGAGAAGCAGGCTCTCTGCTGGGGAAGAAACCCGATATGGGGCTCCATACTAGGATTCTGGGATTCTGACCAGAGCTGAAGGCAGACGCTTAACCAACTGAGCTACCCAGACACCCCTACATGGATTCTTTTACCAAATTTTCACATGTGCCAGTGAAGCCTTATGAAACTGAGATGATTATTATGCCCATTTTACAAATGGGGAAACTGAGGCACAGGAGGTCGAATACTTGCCAGGGACACCCAACAAGCCTGTGGCCATGTGCGAGTCGGCACCGCGTAGCATGTGTCTCTGAATTGCTTTTTTAAAACCAGTCACTTAAAACTCTCTTTAGCTCTTTGGGGAATGGGGTTATTTCACTTTTCTTCTTGTCTGGATGCCGAAGCCTCTCCTAACAGCACCCCAAAGTGATTTCTGATGGCCCTGGGAGAGAGGCAGGCCTGGATTTCTGGATATAACAAACGGGCAGAAGAGTTCATACTCCACATTGCGATCTCCCAGTCTCTCAGGGGAGTTTCGGGCAGACTTTAAGCACCCTTAAGGCAGCCTGAGGAAACCTGAAACAAAACCCCCACCTGGAAGGAACAGATGTATTTGCTAAAGCGTGTTTAAAATTTAATTGAAAAAAAGAATCCGCATGTAATGGGACTTCCCATTCAGGGTCAATCTTGTTATTCCATAGAAACTTTCATGGTGACCGCTCAACCAGCATAGGTTTGTTTAAAAAGTTGTTTGGCGTTTTGCTTTGTTTTTTTGAGGTAGGCACCCTAAGGAACGTGTATTAAGTACCAGCATCTAAATGCTTAACGTTTAGATGATAAGCATCAGTGTTTTGCGTTGCATGATGAAAAACAAAACCAAAGGAAGAAAGAAAGATGAAAATACAACACAATGTCACGGTCATTTGCAGCAGCTTCCTGTGACAATTACGGGGCTGTACACTCATTTCTGGATTACGTCTTATTTCTCCTTTTCACATAAAAGTGGAGAGAGGAGCTAAAACTGCCCTGAGAAGCTCCCCCAGGACCAAGGCCGATTGTCAGAGCAGAATCTGGGTCAGTCTCGGTCCTGGTGCTTTTTCTTCTGCCCACTGACCTCAGAAGAGCAAGAGTTCTCCTTTGGAGGCCTCCCGGCACCCTACCAAAGCAGGCTGGGTGAACATCACACAACCGGGGCTCCTGGCACCCTGCCAAGGCGCCTGGGCATCAGAAGGGACTGGGGCTCTCCTCCAGCACAAGGCGGGGCCTCGGAGGGCTTAAGCGGTCCCTGTCCTCACCCAAGGGTAGGTCCCATGCGGATGAAGCAGGGTCCAGCTCAGGGCAGCCGGGGGGCCTCCTGCTTCGGGCAGAGCTACACACCTTGCGGAGTGCACCAGCCTTGGAGAAGGTCAACCCCAGGGGGTACTTCCCGGATGTCCCCTCCCCCGCTGTCCTGTGGGGCGACGCGTGACTAGGCCCGTGGTCTCCACTCTGACTGTGTGTGGCAGACCGAGGGGGTCTCTTTTCATTTCCTTTTAGGCTTCCTTCTTTAAAGACAAATTTCCCATCATGCCTTATCAATCCTACTTAGATTTTTGAGTTTAGGAATATGGGGAGAAGCGAATGTGAGTCTTGGAACTCAAGGAAAATGCAGTGGAAAATATTTTAGGGTGACAATGACTGGACGAATCCTGAGGAAAAGACCATGCACCAAGAACACAGAGGGCGGGATTTGATCCCCGGCTCCCCCGTGAATCGGCTCTCCTGTCCCCCTCCACCTTGTGCAGAAGGGATCATCATTGGTGCTGAGCAACCTCTGTCTGAGTCTGTGTCGAAAATAAGCAGAAATCGTTTCAGGACACGTGTTCCTTTTCTTCTTCGCCTGCCTTCCAACATCACGCGTGCACCAGTCAGAAAATAAAGGCCGTAATCTGCACTCGTGGGTTGGTCCCCATCCCGGCGGGTTCTGCTAGGCTGCCCGCGAGGGCGAGAGGAGGCCCTCGGCCGGCCTGGCTTCCCGGCGGCGCGCACAGTGTGTGTGGGGGATACTGCTGGGAAAACTGGGAGGATGGGTAGTGCCCTCCTGGGCCAGAGGAATGGGGGGACCAGGGACCTGCAGGGTCCTGAGGGCCTGCCCCCCCGGGGGGGGGGCCACTGAGCACCGCCAGCCATCTGAAGAACTACTAAAGAACTTTGGAAAATAAATGAACTGACCTCCTGCTATGCTCTCCCGAGAGACCTTTCCAGACTGTCTAGGTAGCCACTCTCTCCTGCACCCTCTGCCACGGCCCCTGTTTTACTATCTTCGTGGCCCTTAGCGGCATCTGAAATTACCCTTCTTATCTATCAGAGTTTGTTTGTTCCCTATCTGTCTTCTCCATGAAACCCGAAGCTCACAGACGCGTGGTGAGGGAGGCCCTGGGTCCGTTCCTCTCCTGCCAAAAAGGGAGCGACTGAACGGGCCCCAAGAAACAAGCTGCCTACTCATCCACAAGGAGCTCAATTTCTCCACTCACTTGAAGAGGAGGTATCGTCAGAAACCTCTGCAGAGGAACTGGATTTATTGGGGGGTAAAAAAAATTCATTCTTTGTGGGCTTATATATTTTCCAACCCACTGAGTGGGATCTGACTAAATATTAGTGGTCTTTCCCGTGTCTTTATGTGATGGGTGTCACTTGTCACTATAATCTCGTGTCATTTTAAAAAGGTTAAATTCTAGGGTAACTAGAAAGTGACACTAATATAATCTTAAAACATTTTTTTAGAGTTCTTAAACTATGGATGTAGTTAGACAAGTGGAACTATAAGGGAGAAGGATATGTCCCTCATGACCCCTGGTAACCCACATATATATATTTGCATATACACAATCATTGAGAGGAAGACTTTCACCTAAAACTTGATTACAATAAATTTGAGAAAGACTCAGTTCAATTCTATTCAACAAATTTGACTTAGTGACAGATCCAACATTGTCTGTTGTATTTAATAAGAATTCAGCCCATGAAGGTAGATTTAATGACATTAACAAAATTACCTTTATTCATTAATGGAACCGAAGGAGTCTTAACACTAAAAGCAAATGTTCTCTAAACTTAAATATTGTACCCTGAAGAAGAAAATCAGCTGAAAAGAGAAGGCTTGTCAGAAGTGACATATGGGATGATGATATCCACAGTCTGGAGACACTGTGAAAATTATATGCACGGGACGTATTAGTGTCCATTCTTCCCAAGATCTCAGAGTTGACCACCTAGTCCTCTTTAATGATAATGTCTTGTCCCCATTTTTTGCTATCCTCTTCCCAAATCCTTCCAGGCAACTGAATGGTAGGGTATGTCCACTTGTGTCTAGATGTGACTTGTGTCTTGCTCAGTATCAGAACCAAAACTTTAGTTTGTAGTTTGCCACGGAGTAGAAAATAGAGTTTATTCATGTAGGTGCTCTTATTTATGACTTACACAGGTAAGCCAGCCGTGTGCAAGACAGGGACTGTCCCAGCGCCCCTGAAACTGACAGCCCCGCTTGAAAGTGTTACCACACCGCTGAACAAAGTCACAATCAACTAAGTACTGGTGTTGCATTTTGACTCCCTCCCTGCTTTTTTCATAAAAACTGGAAAATAGAAACCTTATGCCCAGAGACTTTGGCTTAAAGGTAATGTGCCTACGGATAGGGAACTAGGAATCCAACACCACGGTCTCCAGATTTTGGAGTCCAGAAGATGGGGCAGGGTGAACAGAGGGCATCTGCCACAGCTGTTGACCTCACTGGAGAAGTCTGTGGGATGTTTACAGGCCCTAGAGGTGCCCAAGGTTCTCACCAGCTTCCTCAGTGGCCACAGACACCCGTTGCTCTGGAGATTTGTGGCAGGGGAGGAAGGATCGGAGGGATCAGCAGAACCAAACTGAGTGGAAAGGAGAGATGGGAGTCAGCCTCCTCACAGAATTTACAGATCAGGGGACATTCTTTCATACCTCAGACTTTCTCTCAAGGAAGTATTGAGTATTTGCCCTTTGATTGTGTTGTTAGAAATCATGCTAGGCCAGTTGGAGTTAGCAAGAGGACGCCTCCACAAAGTGAAGTCATACATACGTTGATGGGACCACATCACGCCCTTAAAGTGGCCGTATTTTGGTGACTAGAATTTTTAAATCTCTTTATGAAAAATGGAAAGACTTCTTCGTACTGGGTGAACTTAGATCACAACCAAAATTTTGGTCAGCTTTATTATGAGTCTAATTTTGCTAGTTTGTCTCTTAAAAGTTTTCTTGAGGTTTTCTCCTCTTAACTGTCTGGAGTGATGCTAGATGGGTTTTACTTTACGTTTTTAGCTAAAATTGGGTTCTGGAAAAGAATCTAGATAATGGCAGTTATCTGACAACTTCTGTTACTCACCTGCCTGCCTTTTTCCCTGGAATTAAAGAGACCAGAAACTTTATGGAGACTTTATGGTGAAGAATAACAGTTTGGGGAATTTCTTTGTATATCTGAAGAACAATAGAAGCTACTCCTGGAAGTCGATTGCGGTGAAATCACAAGAAGCAGGTTGCCTCTCTCTAGCAAACATGAGTCCAGATTTTCTTTCGCTGGAACGTGGCTCTACAGTGGCGCTTGCATCTTAAAGGAAGCACTTTAACTGGATGCTCAGTAGGTCTCATCCATCAGGGAAATGCTATCAGTTGCCCTAAAGGTGAGAAAAAATTAGATTCGGCCTAACAATGAAGATGCAGTTAAAAATAATAGGAAAGAAACTGTATCTCCCTCTCTCTTTTTCCTGGTTAGTTGATCTTAAGTGCAATTCTTTAAAAACCTTCAGGTCCTTGATGTTGAATTAAAAAAAAAAACAACAAACGTTGTCATATTTACAATGGAGGTACTGCACAAAAACATATCCCTAATTTTTAAAAATAAAATCAATTTTTTTCTAATGGTCCATTATAATTATCTGTAGAAGGTCCGTGCATAAAAATTCATGACATAAAGTTTTGGAATGCCGACCTCTAAAGTTTAGGTTCCTTTTTTTTATATAATTTTTAAAATTATGTTATGTTAGTCCCCATACAGTGCATCATTAGTTTTGATGTAGTGTTTCATGATTCCTTGTTTGCGTATAACACCTAGTGCTCCATGCAATCTGGGCCCTCCTTAATACCCTTAAAAGAAACACTAAAATGATATTATTTTTCAGATTTGATCTATATAATGTAAAGTTCAGTACTCCTCAGTGTATGAAATGGATTCCTATGGGATTGACTAGAAGATACGCCTTTTATAATTAATCCAATTTTGGGTTGACCTGTTGGCCCCCATTTAGTAAGACATGTACTCCCCAGAAAAACTGTTGATCTATGCATCGGTCTTAAATCATATGCGAAAATACAGTTTGCCTTATTTCATGAAAAGAATTCTGATATAAGTAATTAATGTTTTGGAAATTATGTCAATTATATTTAAGAACAGAGATACAAAGAAATGAAAAGCAAGAAAGCTCTTGTGCTTTTGTAAAATTTTCAGTTTTTTCATGCATTCCAATTGATTCACACATTCTCTTTTTGCAGTTCTGCAATTACTTGAATATAAAAGCTCTTTCTGTTAATCTTCAACCTGAAAAGTAATAAAATAACAGAAGTGTAAGGGGGAATGGACATTTCAACCCAATGGCTCACTAGGCTTTTGAGGCTTTTCGTCTGCTTTTGAAGGTTTACCCCTTTCACAATTTTCCCCATTGCTATCGGTTCGAACCTTTATAAAACCTTAGAAACCATGATCCTACTCTGTATCCTTTATATGTAAAAACTGTCTGAACAGCCTTTTAAAAAATTACTATGTTTGGGTAAAAACTTTCCTAAGGCTTGGTAAAGTCCCCCAAACCAGGCTCATGCTTTGATTCAGTAATTTCACTTTAAGGAATACGCTTATAACACACAAAATGATAATGGGTGTGGATATAAGGAAAGGATAGTCATCTTAGCCTTATTCAGGACAATAAAAAATCAGAAATGACACACATCTCTAAGGGTATGGGATGAACTGGGTCATTTACAGTATTTTACATTCATTCAGGGGGATACCACACAGCCATTAAAAATAATGCAGGAATTAAGAATATATGATGCAAACTTTTGTTTAATAAGACAGACTGTTAAGCAGAAAAAGTAGTTTATAAACAGAATGTTTGCAAACATATAACCATTTCTGTGAAAAAAGAAATCCATGACAACCAAGAGACAATCCAATTTAGAAGTGGGCAAAAGACATGGATGAGATGGTTTGCCAAAGAAGGTATGCAAATGGCCAACAAGCAATGAAGAGATGCTCAACGTCATTAATAATTAGGGGAATAGAAATCAAAACCTTGATGATATCACTTCACACCCACTAGGATGGTTATTATTAAGGAAGGAAGGAAGGAAGGAAGGAAGGAAGAAAGGAAGGAAGGAGGGAAGGAAGGATGAAAGGAAGGAAGGAAGGAGGGAGGGAGGGAGGGAAGGAAGGAAGGAAGGAAGGATGAAAGGAAGGAAGGAAGGACGGACCAAACCAACTCAAAGAAGAGGTGTTGATGAAGATGTTTAGAAATTGGAACATTTACACTTTGCTATAGGGAATGGCTATATGTAAAATGGCTCAGCTGCTGTGGAAGTTTTGGTGGCCCCTCTCAAGAAGTTAAACCTAGAGTCACCAAATGATCCAGCAGTCCCACTCCTGGCTGTATACCCCAAAGAGTTGAAAATAGGGATTCAAACAAATACGTGTCCATGCATGTTCATAGCAGCACTATGCATGTCCATGCATGTTCATAGCAGCACCATGCATGTTCATAGCAGCACCATGCATGTTCATAGCAGCACTAGTCACAACAGCGAAAAGGGAACAGGCCCAGTGCCCATCACTGGGTGCATGGAGACATGAATTGTGATACAGATACAGCAGGGAATATTATCCAGCCGTAAAAAGGAATGGAAAACTGACACATACCGCAATGTGGACAAACCTTGAAAACATTATGCTAAGTGACAGAAGCCAGACACAAAGGCCATGTAGGATTGAATTTATAGGATATATCCAGAATAGATAAATCCATAGGGATGATGAAGGTCGGTTTCTGCCAAGGGCTCAAGGGGAGGGAGGAATGAGTAGGTAGGAGATCTCCTTTGGGGTGATGAAAATGCTTGGACAATTGTGGTCGCACAATATTTTGAATGTACTAAATGCCACTGAATCGTTCCCTTCAAAAGGGTTAATTTTATGTTATGTAAATCTCACTTAAGTTTGTAAAATTACATATAATTATATTAAATTAAATCTATCCATACCGTCTTATATATATAAAGATCTAGAAGGGCACACAGTGTAATTCATAGTCTGACTAGGAGAACTGCGGATTTTTATTTTCTTGCTTATCTGTTATCTTTCGGTGAATACAAATTTCATTCATAATAAGGGTAAACAGTTTTTCAGAAGTTATCGTAGCACATAGTGTAGTGCAATCCTTCCTTCTATTTATGTTTAGGTTTATGCTGTAATTCTAAGGACACAGACATAGCACACATACTTCTGATGCTTCCCAGCTTTTTCGAATCAGGGAGCTTATAACTTCCTATGATTGGCAATATTTTTGTTTTGTTTCATCTGCAAGCGTTCTAAGTCACAGTAAACAAGAGGAGGTCCTGAGAGGGACCACAGGGATGGCCGAATGTGCTCGCTGTGCTTGCATATCAAGTCTAGCCATGGCAGGAGAACCTAGGCATGAAAGGAAGGGATAGGGAGAAAGTCTTCAGCTCCTTTCTGTGGTCCTTAAAGGAAAGGGGAAGGAACTCTTTTTTTGCACCTGTGGTAAACCTGGCACTGCTAGATTGTTTGGATGCTGCTTTCGGTCCCTGAGCAAGCCTCGGAATCTCTATGGGCCTCTTTGCCACTACTTTGCAAAAATGCCCAGGGACTGCGGAGCCCTTGGAGCCTCTTACCCCTTGTGTGCCCTGAGCCCGCCCTGATCCTCTACTTTATTCAGCTGAAGGCCCCCAAAGCAATGGCAGCTCTGGGTCTTCTTGTGAAAAGTGGCTCTCTTCTCTGGTCTGCCTCCCGGCTTCTCAGCCTGAGTGTGCCTAGCCCTTTGCTCTGCCCAAATCCCAGGAAGGCCGACTCCAGATGGCAGAGCAAGGCCTGAGTCTCCCTGAACTTCAGGCTGGGGAGTGAGAAGGGCCCCGGATGGCCTGGCTCAGAGTAACCTTTAATCTTAACCCTTCAACAGCTTTCTGGACATTACACTGGCACCTGAGGGTGTGTAGTAATTACGCTTCCTGTTTTTAATTTTAGTAGGAGTAGTCTCTCATATCCAACAGTTACTTTGTTTTAGGACTTTTATTCTCTTACCTGGTTTGGTTCAGAACACTTTACAAGATCATCTCTAATTGAAACCCAATGAACAAAAATATGATGAAGCCTGTAATGAGAGGGAGTAAGTTTAATTCTACTTTAAAGCCTCTTAATACATTTGCATTTATAAATGCATTTGGAGCATGGCCTTCTTCCTAAAGTACCCTCTCCAGGAAGGAGTTGAAACAGTGGTCAACTTTATTCCATTTAAGGCAGAGTCTCAATATCCATTTCACTTTTTGAAATAACAGGTCATCCTTCTAATGCCCGGGATCTGGCCCACATGATCCTTGACTACAATTTGTAGCAGACTCCTTGCTTCCCAAAACTGCGGGCTGCAGCTTCTATAAAGACTGACGCACCGTCCAAACAAAAACAAAAAACTCCCTAATAAAATTGTCAGATACTTCCATTTAGGATGAAGGGCACCAAAAATGAAGTTTCTCATTTTCAACCAATGGGAGGACTTACTTTTGCAGTGATTTTTAAGAGAAATACTTTGTTCAGTAGTTTAACAAACAAGAGCTAACCCAAGAGTCTTTCAGTTCTGATTCTGCCTTCTTGTATTTCGGTGGCTCTCAAGAAGCATTTCAGTGTTTGAATTTCTCATCTTTAAAAGATGAGTAGTATTTCATGGACCCAAAGAAAAACCAGTCAAAATCTTAATTTATCATAACAATTGTTAAAATGTTTCATGGTAAGTATAACTTTTCGGGGAGGCAATTTGTCAGTATCTGCCAAAAATTTTATTAACGTTGTCATTTGTCAGAGAGAGCAAGAGAGTGAGTGAGCATGCACAAGCAGGGGGAGCAGCAGGCAGAGGGAGAAGCAGGCTCACTGCTGAGCAAGGAGCCCATGTGGGGCTTGAGCTGAAGGCAGATGCTTCTCAAACTGAACCCGAGGTGTCCCCTGCCAAAAATTTTAAACACACTTATCTTTCGAGTTGGCAATTCTACTTAGAGGTGTCTACAGACTTACCTATGCCTAGGAGTAACGTACACAGATGCTCACCGCGGTACTGTTACAAACAGCAAAAACTAAGGAACGTGAATGACCATCAATGATCAAATAGATTAGGGGGCATCATACTATGCGATGTCGCTTATATGTCTGAACTGTGTGACTAAAGAGAAACAAATAAGTACATCATAAACATTTACAAGGATCTCTCTAATCCCCACTTTACTGATTTTCTGGCCACTAGTGGCTTTGAGCCTCCACACTGCGGCCCTGCCCACCATTCTTCCTGCCACCACTGACAGATCTATGGTGAGTCCTCATGTCATCCCAGATCTCTGTGTAAGTACTTCCTCTTTCAGTGAGTGACCAATAAATTCAACTTACATAGAAGTCCAACCAGTCAGTGGACATGCCTAGAACCCGAAGTGATTACACCTCCTCCTGGTTGATATGATCTCCTTCAGACTGGGATATGGGTATTCTATCCGGTGTGGCATTTATTTCTACACAGTGGTGCATGGTTAAACAGCAGCATTCCTAGAGCAGAGCATCTCTGCCTCCTAACTCCAGGGAGCAACTTGGCTTACATCCAGGGAATTTCCCAAGTTATGGCAAGTGTTAGCACTCCTGTTCAGTCTTCGCTATTAGAAGACAAGAGAATGAACCAGCCTGCATCTTCTGTTGCGTAGGTATCCAAATCATTTGCTGGCTTTTATGTAGTTTTAAAAGGCATTTCAGGTTCATTTGGGGAAAAAAAATGAAAAAAGCTTTAACTTATTAAAAATCTCTTACCCTAATAGCTAGCCAATGGTTCACACTTGAGCAATACGCATGTCAGGACATAGGCTGTTATTTATGGGATTTATAGTGATATCATCATATGTATAAAGTGCCTGGCTGGTACTGAAAAATAGCCACTTCGGGCCCTTCCAGGCCTTGTACCAAGCTGACCTTTACCTGAACTTTCATCATAGATCCTGTGATGCCAAGCAAAGGAGTTGGCTCCATATTTCATTCAAAAAAACCGCTATCTTATCTCTCTGGTATAGTTTTCAATATAGCTAGTTGCTACCCTAACCTCTGAGCAGTACTTAACAATTCTCTAGGCAGCGAGGGAAATATTTGTCAAATGGCACTGTCACACAAGTATTTTCCATCTTTATAATTTTTCATCCCTGTGGTGCACAGTACACTAAAAATATTTTTCAGATCTCACTCTAAGAAAATTATGGCAATTATCAACAACTTGACAATTACAGCAACTAACCATAGTGCCCAACCTTTACATAGGGAATGCTAGGGAAGTGAGGTTAGGTTTTAACCCATACTGATTTTTTAAGTGCCCCAAATTTAATAGTTCCTATACATTAACTTTAAATCATCCCAATTATATACCAAGGCTTTACACTAAATTACCTAGTATTTCAAGCCCTAGAGATACTGCTGAAACACTAAACGGAACTTTATTAGCTTCACCAGATTCAAGTTTTTGTCTTTTTCCTGTCAAGATCTAAAGCCAGTTAACATACAAAAAAACTTGTTCCCTTTCTCAACATCTTTAGAGGCTGGTAGCTGTCATGACACACCCACTAAAGTTACAAGTTTCCTTGAGGCAGAATTCACTTTTAATTGGATCACTTACTAGCAACAGATGCTGTCATGCTATAGCTTCTACGCAGAAATATCCATGTAAGGATACTGACTTGTTCCTCCTGACTAAAAACTTAGTTTATATAATCATGGCCTTTCTACTGAGGTCCTCCATCTGACTTAGAAAACTGATTTAGACTTACTTTAATTGCATGTGCCTTGCTTTGAAAATCTTGTTTAAGCCAACATTCTGAAAGTAAACTTAAATTTTCTGCATTTTTATATATATATATATATATATATACACACAAACACACATACTGCATCCCCTGATATGTTTAAAATCTTTTTTATCAAATCATTAACCTATTTATAAACGAAGTTATTTTTGAAGGGAAAAACTTTGTCAGACTTTAGACTTGTTTAAATGGTGTTGCTAAGTTACTACTGGAAGGATTAAAATACGTATGACAAAATCTTAAAATCTTAAGTGAAAGCCATTTAACTAATATTTAAAACCTCTGCAATTATTAGTTTATTAGTATCATCCAGGACTCAGATGTTCAGTATTCCTCCTGAAATTACATAAACAAATGCAAATGGAAAGAATCCAAGTCAAAATTATATAACAAAACAGCACTCCATCACAAAAGCGTGTAAAATTACAAGAACGCTATTTTAAAACACTGGCACTTTAAGAGGAACGATAATCTCAAAAAACCACAAAATTGCCAAATTGTTCCCTAAACTGCTAAGTAGATAAACATGAGTCTAATGAATGAGTTAGGGTTTTGTAAAGAAAAATCAAATTCAAATCAGGTAACTCATGTGGAAATAAAGTTTTACGTGTCTTCTTCCCTTGGTCTATTTGACTTATATAAAGGAGCAAACTATAATATAGGAAGATACACCTGATTTTAAATATGGCATACAATTTTTTAAGTTGCCCAATTAAAAATACGTTTAATGGAAAGTTTCTTAAGAAATCCAAATTCAGATAAATAGGAGAAGACATTTAAAGACAGCCGTTTCCCCCCACCCCCAGAGTCTTCGCTGGGACTAATGTCAACAAAAAATTTAATATGGCAGTCTTGTATTTTAAGCTCACGCTTTTGGGGATACATTCTCAGGTCTTCTTTAATGTGGGAACTGCAAATATAACTGCCATTACATGGTAATGGGAGTTAAAGAATGTAGAGTCCTCATGTAAAGATCAGAACATACTTTTCTCTTAGTCCTTCAAGGACAGACTTTTCAAAATGTTTGATTCTACTAATCCCATGCTGTGACTAGACTGGTTACTCTTTATAAACGTGACTGGGCTATGTGAGATCTGGTATAAATCGATCAGGATTTGAGTTTCAGTTACGGATGAAACTGTCTCAATTCAACTTTTATTACCCTCATCATGAGTATGCAGGGTGCAGACAAAAGCTTTTTATCAGCTAACTATATGAAAAGATAAACACTGTAATATCCATGTGATCCAAAATGGGCAAAAGCAAAAGACTAGCTTCCCCTCAAGAAGAAAAATTTCAGACCTATGAAAAGGACAACAATACTAATAAAAAAAAAATGTATTTACTTAGAAGCATTCAGAATGTCAACAAAACAGCTGCAACTTTTTTTTTTTTTGCAATTACAGAGTGGTATTCAGTTAACAGAACAACAATTATTTCGTAGAAGCTGCATCAGAGACAACTGAAGATGAAAAACTACCATCCCCATATATAACTAATTTGTGCTGTGCACCAACAAGAACCTGCTTTAAGTTTCCATGCCAATTTACAACCCCCATACTGTACCAGGCAAGGTTAGTGGCTATTGAAAATACCACCAGGACAGGGCTATCTAAAGACACATTCGGTAGTGTGTTAACTATACAAAAAAAGACACTGTACAGTTTAAAAACAAATCTTACACAGCCTTACATTTCAATTTTTTTCTTTAAAAGGAGTGAGTTGTGTACAGGGGGGTTAAATGCTTTATAGACAAGAAAAAAAAACTGCGCTAGAACCAACTTATTCATCATCATCATCTTCTTCTTCATCTTCATCTTCTTCATCTTCCTCCTCTTCCTCATCCTCTTCATCTTCCTCATCTTCCTCCTCTTCCTTCTTTTTCTTGCTCTTTTCAGCCTTGACAACTCCCTTTTTTGCCGCATCAGGCTTTCCTTTAGCTCGGTATGCAGCAATATCCTTCCAAAATAATAGCAGGAGAAAATGGAAGGAAAGACAAAACAGTTAAGGGAGAACTAAAAGTAACACTGATCTTGACCAAAACTTGATGAAAACATCAAGATCCCAAAATACATGAAAATCTCACATTATCTATAGACTCATCCCAACTCCATAAATAGGAACTGAAGAATGCATATAAAAACACTAGGAAATAGCTGCAATTAATAATCCATAACTTATAGAATGACACGGTCTATTATTTGCGATGTTATGCCTCACTGAAGCATAATTATATACCACATCCTAACTTTAGTTCATTAAAACTAGAATGTAGAGTCTTTGATTAAAGGGTAGACACTGCCACCTTCTGAATGCAAAACAGCATTCTACAGGTTTGAATCAGACCCTAATCCATAGTGAAAATTTTGTCCTAAAAATAAACAATAAAGGTAATTTGCCAGTAAGCATGCAATCAGGTAAGAAACATCTAACACCCCACCCAACATTTCCCCAGATTCCTAAATAAGCTAAAATTCAACTTAATAGTCCAAGTCAAAGTATTGGTGCCACAGCTTTTTCTTTATCAATTTATACAGATCAACTGACTTACCACCTTTTTTTTTTTTTTTTAAACTAAGTTGGGATTTTTCATTGTTAACTAAGGAGGCAACATAAATGTTTCAGGGTAGCTTCATGAAGGATGTAGTCTTTATTACTTTCCCCAGACTATTTTTATACTGTGTACCCGATCATTTAAAGTAATCATTTGACTCAATGTGACTGCCAAAATCTTCACACATTTGGAGGTATTAGAGAATAACAAAAGCTGCTTAAAGTGTATGGCCTCTGCACCCAAGTGTAAAAAACAAAATTTATTTGATCTTCTGCACTCTTTAATGATGGAAAAGAATTAAGACTATAGCCAGCCAATGGCACACTGAATGTAGCTGTTAATCTAAAAAGTGCATTACAGCCCAAACTTTTAGAAAACCACAAGAAAATAGGAACCTGAGATAAGGTACCAAGTATACTCTAACATCTGGCACACCCTTTCATCGTTACACTGAGCAAATCCATACTTCTTACCTTTTCATATTTTTCCTTCAGCTTAGCAGCCTTCTTTTCATAAGGCTGCTTGTCATCTGCGGCAGTGTTATTCCACATTTCTCCCAGTTTCTTTGCAACATCACCAATGGATAGGCCGGGATGTTCTCCTTTGATTTTTGGGCGATACTCAGAACAAAACAAGAAAAAGGCCGAACTAAAAAGAGAAATTTAACATTAGGTTCCAAGTTTATTATCAAATGTGTATTGTACTATTACATAAAAGCTGATTCTAACTTCTACCAGGTACTGGACAGGGTGCAGATGTTGTATCTAAATATCCTTCATAACCAAAAGCTTAACTTACAGCTATTTAACTTATGGCACCACTAGTTGAAGATGTACCAGTAATGCTTAAGTATTTCTGGTAACTGGTATTTCTCAAAAAGTAAAGTTACATTTAGGAGATATATCAAGTGAAGGAGGCAAGTGTCTTAATTCAAATGCTCTGGCTAAAACCTCCCATTCAATAGGATTTGTACTTATAATATTAAAATATACCAATGTGAGTCACTTAATAGCTAAGAAACTTTGACCATATACTCCAAACCCATAAGGTTGCTTGTTGAATTTCTGAATCTACTACAAAACCCTCCCTGAAAATAAAAACAGCCAAGATACTTACGGAGGCCTCTTGGGTGCATTGGGATCCTTAAACTTCTTTTTTGTTTCCCCTTTAGGGGGAATATAAGTTTTCATTTCTCTTTCATAACGGGCCTTGTCCGCCTTTGCCATGTCTTCAAATTTTCCTTTCTCTTTAGCAGACATGGTCTACAAAAGAATTATTTGTAAACTTAAGTTGATAGTGAATTTTAATAAATTGTCCTCAAAGTACTAAAATGACTAAAATCAGTATCCTTTGCTGTTGATTTCAGCAGCCTGTTCTAACATCACTACTCATGTTATGCACACAGTACCTAGGCTTTTTAAAAATCTTAATTTGGATTTAACTTTAAAAAATTACCTCCTCAGGAATTTTCAATCCCCCTTACCTTCCACCTTTCTGAGCACTTCTTAGAAAACTCTGAGAAGTTGACTGAAGCATCTGGGTGCTTCTTCTTGTGCTCCTCTCGGCAAGTTTGCACAAAGAATGCATATGATGACATTTTGCCTCTCGGCTTCTTAGGATCTCCTTTGCCCATGTTTAATTATTTTCTAAAAAGAGATAAAGCAAATGTTTGATGTTAGCAATGAAATTGCAGCATTGTAATCATTCCTGGGGAGTGAATGGAAACCCAAGTATTGGTTATTTAACAGTAGTGACACTAACTTCCTATAACACTAAACAAGAAAATGGCAGTGATAACCAATTCCTAGAAGAGGCTATGCCAAAGCAAAGAAAACCAAAAAATACCCAACAAACACCCAAATCGGTCCTTCAGTGAGCTCGAAAAAGTGTGCACACAATGATCTCATACCGTATTCCTTACTCATCTGCCTGTATCTGCTCTGAACGAATACCTAAGCGGTCATTTAAAAACTTTTTAAATGTACAAAACCATTGTTAATCAACAAAACCAAAGACCACAAAACTAAAGCTGCCGATTCGGGATTTGGACCACATAAGGAATAAATAGGTAAGAGCCCAAGTGAGTGGACTTTTTTTTCCCAAATTATGGGCCTAAATCACCGTCTACCTGAAGTTTCCCCAAAGAGGACTTTAAAAAAATCCTCTCCCCCGCACAAAACTTTGCTGGGAGGGGGAGGAGTAGAAAGCTCCAGCGCTCGGACCCAGGCTGGGGGTGGCGGCGGTGACTGTGCGGCGGCCACCGCGAGGCAGCCTGCTTTCCTATCGGTTTGGCCCCGAGATGTATTTCAGTTCTGACTAAACACGTCCGGTCTGAAGTTTCTTCGAGTAAACAAGGATGAGGGACAAAAGCCACTCCTGCTCGTAGCTCTGCTTGCCAGCCCCCCCCCACCAGGGGAGTATTTTTTTTTTTCTTTTAATCTGTGAAAGTCGGGGCGCCGCGCGAGGCGGGCTCCACACACCTTCCCGCCACTCGGCCCCCACCCCCAGAACTTCGGTGGCGGCGGGGCGGCCGAGGAAACGCGGGACCGAGGCCCGGCCTCCAGGCCCGGGCCCGCCACGTGCGCTCGCCCGCCCGCCCGCCGCGCAGGCCCCGCAGGCCTCCCCCATTTTGTCAGCTCCGCGGAGGGAGAAGCCCCGCTCGAAATGGGGGCTGGCTCCGCCCGCGGCCGCCGGGGCCGGCGCGCACGGAATGGCCGCTGCGCGTCTTCCCCGCCTGCGCCGCCGCCGCCGCCGCGAGGGCGAGCGTGAGCGCGAATATGGCTCCTTCCCTTTGTGTGTGTGTGTGTGTGTGTGTGTGTGCGCGCGCGCGCGTGTGTGTGTGTGTGTGTGAGAGAGAGGAGACAGAGAGGGAGAGAGGAGAGATTGTGTGTGTGTGTGTGTGTGTGTGTGTGTGTGTGTGTGTGTGAGCGCAGGCGGGCGGGGTGCGCGCCGCGCTCTGGCGCACACACTCGGCCATTACAGCCGGCGGGGGAGGGGCGGGGGGCGCGCGGGCCCGGACCCTCCCCCTCCCGACCCGCGGGGGAGGGGGCCGCCCCGGGAGGTGCCCACCGGTCCGCCGCTCCCCGTGCCCCTCCGCGCGGACCCGCGCGTCCCGGCCGCCCCCGCACGGAGAACGCGGGGCTGGGAAGAGAGGAAAAAAAAAGTTGCCTCGGAACTGCTGCGCCCAGCTTCCCCCGCCCGCTCCCGCCCGCCTTGTTTTCTCTCCAGCCAGCAGCGCCGGGCCGAGTCAGCCATGTTCCAGCGAGCGCAGCGGCGCCGCTCCCCCCGCCGCCGAGCCGCCGCCGCCGCCGCGCCCGGGCACAGGCCGGCGGGCCCGGCCCCGCGCCGCCGCCCCCGGCCCACCGCGCCGCCTCGCCCGCAGCGCCAGCCCGCCCGCGCTCGCCGCCGGCGCCCGGCTCTCTGCGGCGGCCAATGCAGCCCGTGGAAGCGCCGCCGCCTGCCCGCCTGCCCGCCCTCCCGCCTGCCCTCCCGCCGCCGGCCCCGCCGCCCGCCGCCCCCCGCGCACGCCGGCCGCCCGAACACTCGGCCCGGGGGCTGAAAACACGTTAAAAAAATTTTTTTTAATTAAAAAAAATTTTTTTTGCGCCAGTCAGCGCGGACGCCGCCGGGGGTGGAAACTCGCGGGGCTCGGGGTTCGCAGCGCCTCAGGCAGCCTGTGGGCCGGGGTTCCGGCGCGGGGCAGGGCTCCCGGCGCCCGAGAAGAGGCTCGCTCCGTGCGCAGTTCCCCCCACGGTCCCCCCTCATTTGCCTTTGTGTGGATCCTGACCCGCCGGCTCCCGGCCGCGGGGATCCGGCCACCGCGCGGGGTGGGGAGCTGCCGGAGGCGCTCTCCCCGCCGCGGCGCTGCCCCAGACTCACCCTCAGCGAGGCACAGAGTCGCCCAGTGCCCGTCTGGCTCTCACTTGCCCCGGCGCTGTCTCTATGGAGCTCAATGTACTGCAATGGCTGTGAGAGCGGGAGCCAGACGCAGCCTCCTCACTCTCTCCGCTCTGTAACATTACTCTCCAGCCAGCGCGGCTCCTATTGGCTACCGCCAACTCACGGGGCTCGCTCATTGGTCCGATACCTCCCATTGTCCTGACCAGAGCCCGTTTGCTATTGGCTGTCTCCGGGGACACGTCATCAAGGATTGAAACAGCGCGCAAATCTGAATGTGTGTGTATGCCGGGCAAAGAGGCTGAGGCGGGAGAGGCAGAGGCAGAGGCAGCAGCTGCTACGGGAAAGCAGAGCTCTATGGTGTATGTGTGCATGTGTCTAACCCAAGCCAGCCCCATACCGGAGCGGCCGCCGGAGCGAAAAGGGCCTGACTTTTCCACAAGTGTCTCCAACTCCTCAGGCAAAAGAGACACTCACAGGCCTCCCCCCCCCTTCTTACCCCAAACTCACTTCCAAAGCCATTGAGGTAAGAGACCCCAGAATTTTAGCAGACCTTCAAAAGTGAGGGCGAAGTATGAGATCACGTTCCCTGAAAATTGGGGTATTGGCTAGTGCAGAGGAGCGAAGGCAGCCAAGATTCGAGCCCCTCAACAGCATATGGTTGCATTACACTTTAGATCTCTGGAAAGGCAGGGCTTTTCCTATAACAAAGTGACATGATCCAGTCAGCCGGTTTTAAAATATCCCTTTTCTGGGCTCATAAGCTGTAACGTCAAGCTTGCTGAGCAGTTGTAATCTCGACTCACTGAACAGGCATTCGGTTTCACTCTTTTTCTTGGTTTGATCGAGTTTCACAGCATGTCTAGAACTTTTTTATTTAAATACAAAGCACTGTCTTAACTTCCTGGAAATCAAATAATTATTCAATGTAATTAAAGCACAGCTACTTCGTCTTGATATGGGGTACTCTAGCAGGAAATGTTTGTGAGGGCCTGCTAGAATTAGCAAATTCATTAGAGACCACATTTTTAACTGTTTGGCTATTTTATTTGACTTGGTGTGGATTACTGTTATAATCAAACGAATCCTTGTGATGCTATCTTTCTCTCCCATCACACCACTTAGGGCATCCATGTAACTGCTCTAGGATTACAGCAGTTGTAGGTATATTGTTACCCGGAGGATTAGATGCAGGCAGAGAGTGCTTATGCCCAAATCCACAGGCTGTGGTTTCTCTAACTCACCAAGCTGGCTGGTATTAATAGACATACTTATTATGTCTGTAAAGAAAATGTACTAGCTATAATGGCCAGTTCTCAAGACTATAGCTCTATCAGTCTTTTATGAAACTATTATCTATTCCTCCTTAGCCTAAGCAGACCACACCCCTATTCAGTTACAACAGACTTACCCTTTTTTACTCTCTAATGGTGTGTTTATACACTTCTAAATCCACCAAGTCCTCCCAATGTAATAGATCAAAGTTAAAATAAATCATTTTATTATGTTAATTGCATTTCTTATGGTGACTCGAAGCATCCATAACCTAATGTATTTGCTCCCATTTATTAAGCTGTTTGAGAATAGGCTTAGATAACCTTTCCTGACCTATGGTTTTAATGCTTACTCCTTTTGTTTTTTTTTTTTAAACATACATAACTGGTCTCAGGGATTATAGTCTCCTTGAATGGACAGTACATGACACCTGCATGTGAAAATGAGTATATATTAAAGAATATATAAACTAGTATAACATATGTGCAGTATTAAAAAAGTAAACCTCTAAACATAACTTTTATATTGTTATTTTCACATATATTTACTCTTGTCAACTTTTTCTATGAACCAAATTTTGTGCTCTACAAATCTAGACATTTACTTCAATTCTGCTTTACATTCTCAGTGCCTGTATTGTAAAATATTCATAAAAACTGTTGACATTTTAAATGGCATCCATGATATCAAAATTTAACTATTATTTGAAGGTAGCACAATCAGTATTTTTTCAGGACCAGTGTTGGATTTGCACTGTCCCAACCACACATTTATGTTTTCTGAAACAGCTTACTCCCGCCAGCTAAGTTCATGGTCACAGAACCAAAGGAAAGCAATGGGCCCACAAAGGTTTCTATTTAAGCAGAATGGTATGGTGAGTAATAGGCACTGGATTTAAATAGACCTGGGTTCAAATCCCAGCTATGCTACTTAGCTGTATTATCTTAGGGTTTTTTGTTTTGTTTTGTTTTTTGTTTGTTTTTTAAGATTTTATTTATTTGACAGAGAGAAACACAACCAGAGAGGGAACACAAGCAGGGGGAGAGAGAGAGGGAGAAGCAGGCTTCCTGCGGAGCAGGGAGCTTGATGTGGGACTCGATCCCGGGTCTCTGGGATCATGACCTGAGCCCAAGGCAGTTGCTTAACCAACTGAGCCACGCAGGCGCCCCATTAGGTTTTTTTTTAACCACTTTGTGCTTCAAGTCTCTCAACTATAAAATGGAGGTCATCACTGGGTTGTTGTAAAGATTAAACTTTTTTTCAAAGGTTCAAATTATGTCATATTGAGCTC
The DNA here is from genome assembly GCA_004023965.1 of Spilogale gracilis. NCBI lineage: Eukaryota > Metazoa > Chordata > Mammalia > Carnivora > Mephitidae > Spilogale > Spilogale gracilis. Next base: position 52,868 of record PITA01007856.1, on the reverse strand, counting down.
TTCAAACCCATGACTTAGAAAACATCAAGCACAGTTAAACTTGAGTTTTTCTTGGGTATTTTAATTTTATATGAGGGCAGTGGTTGCAAATCTAATTAAGCTTTTTTTTTTTTTTTAATCCTAAACTCAACTCTAATTTTCATCCATTCTGGTGATGATGCCTTCATATATTCCTAAGTGTAACAGAAGCCATGTTGAAAAGAAAAATATATAAAGCTCCACCTATAGACCCAGCATGTCTCATGTTTGTTTTTCCATGATTTAGGCAGGGAAAAGCATAAAAAGGAAGGAAACTTTTAAATAAACCCTACAAATTTCTAGCTCTAGTTCTGCAACTTTGATGTTCACTTATTCATGATGTTAGGCCCCTTCCTTCTTCAACATGAGTCATTGGCCAGAAATGGGCATGTATTTTCCTTTAGAGTTATTGAGTATTTTATTCTAAATTACAAAGATAGCTAATTCAAAAATCCTGAACACTCTCTCCCTACCTGATTTTACTTAACTGATTTACAGATTTTCATTAATATAGTTTACAGCCTTCCTGAAGCCTGCCTCGATCTCCTCTAGGATAGATGAAATGCTTCTTTTCTGTGATCCCATACTATTCTATACATTAATTACCATGCTCACAAATGTACTTACCCAGTTCTGTGTCTGCTTGTCCTATTGCACTGCATCCCTCAAAAGCAGGGACCCTAGCTTATCTTTGTATCCCAAGCACCTAGCAGGGTGCCTGGCATCTAGCAAGCACTAAATAAAGTCTGTTGAATACATGAGTTAACAGCTGAAAGAGTACTTACTGCAAATTATTGTTTTAATCTTCCTCTTCCATCTTTGGAGATAAGCATTTGGGTCTCTAAAGCAGAAGGCAGGAAAATAGAGTAATAAGTAATAAGTAAATGTTAGGATACTAAGTTGAGGATAGTGGCCAATTGCATCTTATTCTTCTACCTTTAAAAGGGGAAGGTGGGGTTGGGAGGCTGGAGGGGATCTCGAATTTAGACAAACACATACATTTTTAGCATTTATAGCAGTTTCCAACCAGGCCGAAGTTATTCCTTGTTGGATATTGTGAACTATGGCAAGCCAAATAAGAATTTATCACAGAAAACTGTAAGACTGTTTACCCAAACGTTGCTTCTAACAGGCCTTTGAAACTTAACTCTAACATAATATATATGTATATAATAAATATATATATGATGCAGAGGGAGCTGTTAAGTCTTTGGCTGAAGGATACTGATTCCTCCCCCATGCAGTGAGTCCTAAAGTTAAGCTATGTGAATTCTCTAGTTTCTCCTTCCTGAAAAGGGTCAGGTTCTGAAATGGAGCAGAAACAGTAAACCAAAATGTCTGATGAGGTCAACCTCATACATACTTAAAGCCTTCCCCTCCCCCACCCCGCCCCAAGGGTGCTGGAAATAAAGGAATTCAGGAAAAGGAAAGACAGGTTTGTAAAGTCTGGACCACAAGCTAGGACACTGAGTTCCAAGCCTCCCAATCCCCCACGCAGGGACTTCTAGGTAGTCCCTAAGGTCTGTGCTCTGTTTCCCCTACTCTTATTTGGGACAAGTGATAGCTATGTAAATTGAAAGGGTATTACAGGATAGGCACAAAGCGAGACCAGAGGTGGAGGGCAGAGAGGCGGCGTTATATCTGCCAGTGTGTGGAGAAGGGAGACCTGGTCTGGAGTTGCTTAAGTGCCTCTGCCCCCAGCCTGAGTTTTGTCTGAATGTGGCTTACAGGTGGGCAAACAGTGGCTTCAGCTGTGGGCCGAGGCAGAGAAAACAGTTCCGAAGCTGATTTATATCTCTAGAATTGGAATATTTCACTGGTGAATAAGGAAGAGATATCATACCTTTTCTTAATAAGATGCCTATTCTCTGTCTAGTGAAAGCATGGTATACCTGAGGAGGGGGAAACTTATTAGTAAAACTTTATATGAAATGATGATCTAAGTTCAAAAAAGATCACTACTGAAGATCTTGATCTTAAGAACCACATCCACAGACCAAATTCAGCTACTGTCCTGAAAGCGTCATAAATCTTGAGAATAAATGTTTTGGCATACCTACAAGGATGATTATAAGCAAAAAGAGGGATGGCAGGACATGCAGGCGAGGATGTGGGGAAACTGGAAACGTCACACATGGTTGGGGTGAGCGTGTAAAATGGTGCAGCTGCCTCAGAAAACGTGTGACAGTCCTTCCAAGGTTAAACATAGAATTACCATATGACCCAGCAATCCCCACTCCGAGGTATGTATCCAAGAGAAACAAAAACATGTCCGCACAGAAGCTTGCACATGAACGTTCATAGCAGCCTTATTTGTAATACTCAAAAAGTGGAAACAGCCAAATGCCCCTCAACTGATGAGCAGATAAATGAAATGTGGTCATCTATACAGCTGGAAATCATCCGCAAAAGAGAGGAACCAAGAACTGATTTGTGCTACAACAGGGGCGGACCTTGGAAACATGGGGCTAAGTGAAAAGAGTCAGTGACAAAAGGCCACATATTGCACAACTCCATTCACATGCAACATCCAGAATGCAGAAATGTATAAGGATGGAAAGCCAATTAGTGGTAGCCAGGAGTTGGTGGCTGAGGGGAAGGGGAGTGACTGCTAATGGTTATAGGGACAAAAATGTTCTAAAATCAGATTATAGTAATGGTTGTGCAACCCTCTGAATATACCAACAATCACTGAATGATATGTGAGTTATAGCTCAATCAAGCTACTTTTTTTTTTAAAGGAATAAATGTTTTAGTAGTAGTTTTGGTTAATCAAACATAGAAGGGGATGACAGAATACTACCTACTAGCTAATTTTGTCCAATCCTTTCCTGCTGCTTTCCCTGCTATTGAACACCCTATGAGATGGTGGCCTTCCTCTTCAGTGGGTGGAAATTTCATTTTGGAGTTACAGTTATGTGCTTACAGTGTACTTTTGCTACAAAATAATGTTAAGAGCACTTTCTCCAGGGGTACCTTGGGAGGTTTTCCTTGAGAGCCTGGGGTGACTGAAATAAGTCGTTGAGCCCGAAGGGTTAGTTCAGAATGTAAACCGGCAGGCCTCGGGCCTTATTTGATACACGCATGTTTCATTCGGCCAACACTGTGTTTATTAAAAGTTGGATTTTTTCCCCCACATTAAAGAAATCCAGATATTTGACTTCTGAAAAATCAGAGTTCTGATAAGTTTGCATCCACACTTCGATAGGGTGACAATCTTGCTGCACGACTCATGGCTGCCTCCCTCAAACGGGGTGCACACCCTGAGGTTGGGCCATAATCCCCACCACCACCGAAGCTTTCTACTTGACTTCTCATCCACTCACGCTACCTGCCTGACCTGTCTACAGGGCTAGATGCTTGAGCTTGTAAGTCCTGACTTGTAAGTCATTATTTTATGGCTAGGAGCTGTGATTCTGAAATTTTCTTGATTAGCGATGCCTTTCATAGGAAACACTTATTATCATGACAGAGAACACAGAAAGCAGGACACTGAAGCAGAGGGGTCCCTCGGGTGAGAAACAAACCATTTCTGCTGATGCCACAGGTAGCATGTATGAAATGAGGAGTCTGACCATGCTGTATAGGGTGAGGTCTTATAGCCCAGACGAAAGACTAGAAAAATAGGCTTTATTTACCACATGCCTCCTATGTGCTGAGCACTATACATCCATCATTTCATTTAATCCTCCACAGTGATCCTACAGGTCAGGATGCTTATTGCTTTTCTACAGATCATGACAAGGTGGCTCAGAGAGATCCCTTAAGTTGCCCAAGGTCACACAGCTAGTGAGAAGGGAATGATATTGACCCAGTTCTGACCCCAAAGCTCAAGTTTTCTCCATTAAGCCACATAACCTTCCAGTTATTAGCTTAGCTAATAAAATTTTTAAAAAGATCTCATTTCCCCACTTCAGTAAACCTCCTCACTTCACGGGAATCCTGACTTGAGTTTACAGCCTTAGTTTTCAAGGTTTTTGAATAGGACCAGTACCATTTGTATATATAACATTTGAGAAAAGGCTTCATGAGACAATACCTAGCACTGCTGTGATAATCTGATTTTTTTCCTAAAATTCTGAATTTACTTTCCTGCCCACCAATGGGCCTCACAGTTTGTAAAACCCTGCATGAGAGCTATGGTAAATGAGCCCCTATCAAGGGTAGCAGCAGCTCTAGGCTTACTGAAGCACTGAAGGGGGGCCGAAGAGATGGGCAGACCGGGAGACATACCCAGCACCCATGACCTGCAGCCAGAGCAAAGTCCCCCCGCCCCTCACTGCCCACCCAGCAAAGGAGTTTGGCACCAAGACGGTGGGACTGCCTGTCTCATGCCTAGAGAAGGACTCTGGGGACAGGAAAGGGGAGTGTTTGCTCTGCCAGGGAGGCACAAGAAAAAAACTAGTGCTCCAGGCCAGAGGCCTCTGGGAAATGCAAAGAAGATGTCTGCACATCACCCAGGCCTAGAAGAGCCATCCTAGCAGCCCTGATAAATGTCGTCCTCTCCTGGGTGAGATTCCCCACCTTGGATTTGCTTCTAATGAAAGTCAGAGGCCAGAAGCACAGGAGTCCCTCTGCCAGTCAGGAGCTGGACTGGGTGGGAAGCCGGTCTCATTTCCTCAGGGAATCAGGCCTTAGTGTTTAAAAAACACTGAGCGCCCAGAATGGTTCGTGGGGCTAAATAGAAGGTGACTGCTGACCCATGCCTGTTGCTCATGAAGAGGTTAATTAGACAAAAATAAATGATGGACAAAAATACATGGATGCTTTTTCTGAAAGGTTGCTGTTGATCGTTGTTCTAAGGTTTTCTTTCAATTTGCAAGCATAGGAATAAGGAAGTAGGAAGGAGATAACCTGACTTAGCATGTTCTACCGTAAGTACGACCAGCAAATTGATACCACACTCAGAAGTGGAACTGATTTGGAAACATTCATGGTATATGACCAGGGATTTTGCTTCTAGGAAATACTTAGAAAATAATTGGAAGGAAGTAAAAAGCACAAAGGCTTAAGAATATTACCTGCAGCATTATCTACAACGTGGAAACAACCTACCCAATGACAGGGACTTGGTGAAATAAATTCTGGTCCGCCCTTATGACAGATTACCATGATGCCACTGTCCCACTGTTATGAATACTAAATTCAATTCCATGGAAAAATATTCATAATATCTTAGGAAGATCTCTGGTGTGGAAAAAAAGTGTTTGTAAATCCAAAAAAGAACAGAACATACTAAAAAATGTGAATAGTGTTTATTTCTGGAGAAAGGTTATCTTTGTTTCCTCCTTACACCCTTCAGTATTTCCCCATTTTTCTACAGTTGATTTCTATATCTTCTGTAATTAGAAATAAAAGCCCCAGTTTTTTAAAAGAAGAAATTTGCTAGTAAAGGACTCAAAGATTCAGATCATTTTGAAAAATTCAGACCTCATTACTCTAGGAACACTTCCCCTATAAGAAAATATACTATATATATATATATATATATATATATATGTATATATATAGTAAGTTGTACTGTATATACATAAGTCATGCTTATTTATCATAGCCTTGAAAAGGCATCTCCACTGTTATCAAAAGGGGACCATCCCGATAACACAAATCAGAATTAGGTAACTGTTGGAAAGAAAAGTTATCAGCATCTACTTGAAACAGCTTTTACCTCTCATCTCTACTCATGTGTCTTCTTTAGTGGATATTCCTTCTTTCCCCATCAGTCAGTCCCCAGTTGGCTTTTTGCTTCTCTGCTTAGAGATCCAGGTAACCCCCCACGCTGAGTCCTAACCTCCATCTCTGTGTAAATGACGCTAAACTTCCCTGTCAGCCTTAAGCTCTCTTCTGGACCCCACCACTTACTAGTTTCTCAAGTTCATAGGCCTGCTCTCTAGAGCATGCCTCTTTCAGATCTCCCCACTCACTCTGCCTTGCCCTGCTGGCTCCAACTCTAGGAATCTGTGGTTCCCCCTGCTAGCTCTTTCCTCACGTTAAATTCTTTAACATCTATGTCACAATACTTTAAATCATTTCCTTTTTGTTTTTTTTCCCCCTTTTTATCGGTCCCACTCTAATTCTGGCATTTGCTATTTTGTGGTTCAGAAAGGAGAGTTTGGAAACAAACCCCATAGTTTAAAATCCTAGCCCTGGCACAACCTCGCCCTATCACCTTGCACCAAGTGAATTAACCTCTCTGAGCCTCAATACTCCTGTAAAATCAATAATACTCCCCTCTCCAAAGAGGAATTATGAGTTTAAATGAGCTCATATACAGAAAGAGCTGAGCCTAGCACGTAAATTGCTTAGAACACTGTAGATGATCAACAGATGTTGGCTGTTTATTTTAGACCATTTTAAAAACTGGTATTATTAGTATTTTCCTAATGCATAGAACTCCACTGCTTAAAGACTTTCCACATAATTACAACATTTTCATCCAAATTAACTGCTCAATCCTCACCTGACCTCCCTATTAAGGCACATTTCTCTCGGCTTCCCCTTCCACAGTTCGCCTATTTTCCAATCCACCTGGACCTTGTACTCTCCTACCTTGGAGCTTCTGATCATGTTGTTTCTCCTGCTGGTAGTGTCCTTCCCCCACCTCTACTGCCACGATCCAACATGTCCTTTAAAACTTTCCCAGCCTTTCGTAAATTCTCAACTCAGTGGAGCTTCCTTTCATTTTTGAGTTCCGCCTTTCCAGTGTTTCTACAGTGTTGTGCATAGAACAATATATGATCATATATTTTGTAACCTACATAAATATATTGCATATTGGGTAACATGTAATTTGTTCATCGCAGGCACCCAGTGTCCACGGAAGGTAAAAGTGACATCTGACTTTCTGTCCACACCTATCACGTCGTTGTTACTCAATTTTAAGAAACAATGTCTAGGGGCGCCTGGGTGGCTCAGTTGGTTAAGCGACTGCCTTCGGCTCAGGTCATGATCCTGGAGACCCAGGACTGAGCCCCACATTGGCCTCTCCGCTCCGCGGGAAGCCTGCTTCTCCCTCTCTCACGTCCCCTGCTTGTGTTCCCTCTCTCACTGTGTTTCTCTCTGTCAAATAAATAAATAAAATCTTAAAAAAAAAAAGAAAGAAACAATGTCTAGAATTCCCTTCCCTCCATAGATTAAATTACATTCTAGTATGTTGACTTTAGGGACATGCAGCAAAACATATTGTCATGTTGTCCTTTTTGTTGGTCAAAATCCATTGATATTGGCAGCTTCCTGTTCATTTCTGTTTAGGGTGGCCCCTATCTTGATCCTTTCGGGCAATGTTTTTATGAACCGCTATTTTTTTTTTTTTTAAGATTTTATTTATTTGACAGAGAGAAACACAGCCAGAGAGGGAACACAAGCAGGGGGAGTGAGAGAGGGAGAAGCAGGCCTCCTGCTGAGCAGGAAGCCCGATGTGGGGACTCGATCCCCGGTCTCCGGGATCATGACCTGAGCCGAAGGCAGTTGCTTAACCAACTGAGCCACCCAGGCGCCCCATGAACCGCTATTTTAACAGATTTTCTTTTCTGCTTTTTACCGTGTGAGGTGTTATAGTTTGTAAGCTCTTATTATATTTATATTTTATTTATAAAATAATTTTGATTTATATTTTGATTCACGTACTTTGTTAAAAATCCTTAAAGTCAAAACACAAAGGCCAGGTTTTGAAGTGGTTGTGCTTGTGTGGCAACAAGATGCCTTTTGAGGTTAACACATTTTTTTCCTCACATAGTGCCAGATATCATAATCATAAACTCCCCTCAAGTGTCATCATTGTTCTTGTGTAGAAAGTCTACTCTGATACCAATGTGTGTGCTCACTGAATTCAAGGAATTCAATCTAGATTTTAAATTTGGAACAACAACAACAACAACAAACCAGTTTAGATTTGCCTGAAGATGGCTCAGTCTATCTTCCACTCAGGTCATGATCTGGGAGTCCTGGGATTGAGCCCCCATGGGGCTCCCTGCTCAGCGGGAAGCCTGCTTCTCCCACTCTCACTCCCCCTGCTTGTGTTCCCTCTCTGGCTGTGTTTCTCTATGTCAAATAAATAAAATCTTAAGGGAAAAAAAAAAAAAAGGAAGGGGGCTGAGAGGTCTCTAGAAGGACCCACTGTCCCTGGATTTTGGCCACCACCCCACCCAGTGCTGCGTTCCCCGTACTGTCACTCTCCCCCTTCCTCCCTGCCTCATTCCTTTCTCTCCCCTCTATCCCCCTGTCTTTCCCCCCTTCTCTCCTCCACCCCACCTCCCACCCCTGCTTCTCTCCCAACAATAGTTGCTGCTTCACAAACATAGTGCTTGAAGCACCTGGTTCCTGGGATTTATACTTGCCAAGTGGCTTTGGGGAACAAGCTTTTCTCAAGCCTAGGCATCAAAAGGCACTTATTTCAACACTTCAGGGAAAAACAGTAACTAAGGAAATTAATAATCTCATCCCACGCAGAAGAATAGATTTTGGAGAGGCTCCCTCTCTGGTTTTCAACCTCTCTTTTAAAACAGGGGGAATATTAGTCTCTTCAAACTTTTTCCTTTTGTGTTTTCTTACCTTACCCACAGAAATGGAGACTTTTGGCAGTTAGAAACCGAGTCCTGATGTAAGCAGTATATGGTGGCAAATGGTCTTCGTAAGCTATATGTTTATTAGTGACAGAAGACTCAAAGAATATTTTATGGAGCTCTTAAAATCTTCAGTGGCTGAAAGTGCACTTATCTTTCTCAATTTTTTTTTTCTCTTAGCAAAATAATACAAATGAGATTAGAAGAGGAACTGTTAGGACAACAGAAGAAAAGAACACCACGAAGGGGTAGGGGAACGCTGTGGACGGGGAAGCCAGTGTCAAAGCCAGTGTTCCATTCAGAAATGTTCCCTAAATCCACCCAACATCTAAGAAAGGTGGCCTGAGGGAGTCTGTGAGCCATCAATGCCAGGAGTAGATGCTATCTATATCCAGGAAAAGCAATCAGAAAGAACTGACATCCGTATCTCCAAAAGCTGAAACATTTGGAGCGGACTCAAGGCAGAAGAGCTGCATTTCTCTGAAGGGAGATGCCAGTTGCCCACAGCTGCGGAGAGTGACGGGGTAGAGTCAGCCTATAAAGGGAAAGAAGCTGCGGTCTTACCCACGAGCTGAACATTCCTGCTCCATTCAAGTATTCCTAGTCTTGAGTGTGCTACCGTAGACACACATGATCGTCACAAGCCTCAGGTTAACTGATGTCAGGCACTTGAAGGAACACTTTCACGCAAAACTTCCACTCAGAAAAGTTGCTAAATTTTTGGACTTGGATCCCTTCACCTTTTCTCTCTTCTCCCTCTTTCTCTCCATTTTCTAAGAAATTAAAAAGCAATGACAACAGCAAACCAGTTATCACCAGGATGGTAAAGCGAAGAGCAGCTGGAACTTTCTTGATGGGAGTGAGAAAACCGTGCTGTGTGGAGTGTAAGTGCCCACAAATGGGGGTTATGGAGGCAGAAACTAAGATTTATTGGGCATTTACCTTCCGCTGGGCACTATGCATGCTTGATTTCATGCTCACTCTTGCAGCCAGTCCTTGGAGTGGGGCTACCTTCCTTGTTTTACAGAGGAGGGAATTAGGGTTGCTGAGGGCTTCCCCAGTTGGTCTCTCCAGCTCCCAGGCCATGACACCCTGTAAGGATGTCTCCTTATATTCTCTGCTGTGGCACTAAAACCCAACAGTCAACAAGACAGATGTTCCAAAGGTAGCAAGAAGACCGCTGTAGCAAAAGTGGAACAGCACTGCCTCCTCCTAGAGTCTCTGGAGGACATGAGGAAACCGATGGTCTCTTCCAGCTCTTGAGGAGGAATCATAATGGACCAGAGGGTGATCAGAACCAGATGGTAGCACCCAGCATGCTGGGCCTCCAGGTAAGTGGGCCAAATAGGCACAGAAAACCCACTTCATTCTTAGAATCTTCCCTCATGCTTCTGGGCCCGCCATGTCTTAGAAACTCCATAGTGCTTCAGGGTAGCCCCCAGAGTCTGGGCTGCACTCACCTCTGCCCTCCTCATGACCACCCTCTTGTGGTGCTTTCCAGCTCAGTCACCCTGGCCCTTAAATCAATTCATTTCATCACTGATTCCTCCCTTTCCCTAACTCCAACAATCAACAAACCCTCAAGTCCTGTGGATCCTGCCTTTTTCTTTTTCTTTTCTTTTCTTTTTTTTTTTTTTAAAGATTTTATTTATTTGACAGAGAGAAACACAGCCAGAGAGGGAACACAAGCAGGGGGGGGTGAGAGAGGGAGAAGCAGGCTTCCCGCCGAGCAGGGAACCCGATGTGGGACTCGATGTGGGACTCGATGTGGGACTGGATCCCGGGTCTCCGGGATCATGACCTGAGCCAAAGGCAGTCGCTTAACCAACTGAGCCACCCAGGCACCCCTCCGCTTTTTTCATTTATGACTCTGATCTATCCACTTCCCTCCATTTCAAAGGCCACCCTTCTAGTTGACGCCACTGTCTCTTGCTTGGTCTTTAAAATAAAGATTTTATTTTCCATTTGAGAGAGAGAGAGAGCGAGCAGAACGAGGGGCAGAAGCAGATTCCCCATTGAGCGGAGAGATCGAGGTGGGGCCTGATCCCAGGACCCTGGGATCATGATCTAAGCCAAAGGCAGACTCCTAACCCACCAAGCCACCCAGGTTCTCCAATTTCTAACTATCTAATTCTCTGAGTCTTGGCTTCAGAAAAGTCTAGGTGGCTTTTCTTCTTAAGTAAATATGAGAATATGATCACAAGATTTTCCTACTTAAAAAATCCCTCCAGGACTTCCTGTTGTCTGCAGAATGTTCAGACTCCTTACCAGGGCATCCTAGGCCTTGCATGGTCGGCACCTGCTTCTCTCTCTCCAGCCCCATGCTCCAAGCTCCCACCCTCTTGAACTACTGGGAGGCCCTGGGATGTGTATGCTTGCTCAGCCACGTGCAAGTTCATCAGTTAGGATAATCCTCCACCTATGCTACTCCTGCTTGTCTTTCAGCTTTGACGTCACTGCTCCTGGAACCCTCCGTTGACTACCGGCATGCGAGCCCAGCCCTGCGTGTGGCACTCCTTGCAAAGCTCCTACTGTACTCTGAGCTCTTTCGTATCTTGGCATGCTCTCGCCCAGGCCTGCAACTGCCCACACATCCAGTGTGTGAGTCCCTCTAGGGCAGGGCATGCTTTAGTCACCATTTTTCTCAGCATCCAGCCTAGAAACTGGCCTATAGGAGGCACTTAAGTCATGGATAAATGCTTATAAAAAAAATAAAGTGGAGAAAGTAATGAAGAGATGTGAGTCTAACTATGAATTTACCACCAACTACTGTAGAGCCCACTTCTAAATTTATGGTAAAATGAAATGCTGTTTTCCTGTCCTTCAAGAAGGATCTTTACCTCTTCCTCACTCACAATCCCCCACCAACTGCTACCCTCTCCCAGGGACCAGGATGAATATGAAAGTTTATTTTTAATAATTTATTTTATTTTTTTAGAGGAGGGAGGGGCAGAGGCAGAGGGACAGAATCCTTTTATTTATTTATTATCTATCTATCTATCTATTTATTTATTTATTCAAGATTTTATTTATTTGAGAGACAGAGAGAGAGCACAAGGCAGTGAGGGGCAGAGGGAGACAGAGAAGCAGACTTCCCACGGAGGGGTCAGATGCAGGGACCAACAATGGGCTGGGTCCCAAGACCCTGGCTTGGATCATGGCCTGAGTCGAAGACAAGTAGACTCCTGACCAACTGAGCCACCCAGGTGCCCAGAATCAATCTTTCTTTCTTTCTTTCTTTCTTTCTTTCTTTCTTTCTTTCTTTCTTTCTTTCTTTCTTTAAGATTTTATTTATTTGAGAGAGGGAGAGCATGAGGGGAGGAGCAGAGGGGAAGGGAGAGGGACAAGCAGACTCTGCACTGAACACGGAGCCTGACTTGGAGTTTGATCTCACCATTATGGTCATGATCATGGTCAGGATCATGATCTGACTGAGCTGAAATCAAAAGTCAGAGGCTTTAATGAATCTCGGAACAGTAAAAAAAAAAAAAAAAATTATTAAAAAAAAAAAGTCGGAGGCTTAACTGAGCCACCGAGGTGCCCCGAGAATTTCTTGTTTTGATTTTTTCCCCCCAGCATTTAAGAAAATGACATGCAAGTGTCAATATACCAGGCAGTCTTCAATTTCGTAGATGATTCTTCTTCAAGGTGATGAAGGGCTGAGGGGGTAAGCAAGCAAAAGATCTCTCAAAGCTCTGGGAATGGGCAAAAAGTAGAAGATAGCTATTCACGCAGCGAAGAGTAAAGTATCGGGGCAACAAGATTTCAGAGTACTTAGAAGATGATGGACTGTGAGTGCCTATGTATAATATAGGAAATGCATCTTGGGAGACACTGTGGGTGCCCCAGAGGGCACCATCTCAGGGTGCTGCTGCCATCACAATGCCACCAGACTAGAGTATCATGAAGAAACAAATGGAAAACACTATTAACCTGGCCTTCGGTACATACTGCTTTCTTCAGGGCTGGGGTGTCTCTAGGGATGGGAAGCAAAGACAATCAAACATTCTAAATAAAAGTCGATTTACAAAAAAGAAAAAAAAAACCCACAAGAGATCTGTAATCATTAAAGCTGAAGAAAAAGAGGGAACAGGAGGAAGTTAGTTCAGTCATGAAGAGACTGAACCAGGCAGGCGAACCCGGAAGATAAGAAATCACATCACTCCTTAGAGTGTGACCAAAGTAACTGAGGGATGATTGTGGGGGAAATACTATCTTACAGGAGTGTTTTAAACACTCTTGTCCATTTACTATACTATTAAGTAACAGTTTAAAGAAGGTTCATGGACTTTTAGAACATGGTTATATGGTTATAATCAAATGCAGCTGCCCCCCCCCGTGATCATGTTCTAGATGAAGGAAGTAGGCCCAGGGAACTCGGAACTGGGCCTTGACAGGGGGGTCACACGTCACCCTCTGGCAGAGTGACAGAGCAAACCCAAGGCTTCTCGCCCCTCGCCTAATTAATGCTCTTTCCTTTCAATTATTTAGTATAAAAACACTGTGACAGATGAATGAGATTCAAAATAGAAAAGTTGGAGGAAAGGCCAGACAAATAGCATATCGGGAAGAAAAGCCAGAATGTTATGTGCAGTAACCTTAAACATTTGAGGCTGTAATGGGAGAGAGCAACGGTGTTTTCTCTCAAAATAGCCCTTGGTGCCAGGGTCAGAGGCAGGAGACTAGCTTGGGTGACCTGTGGATCTATAAACCGATCTCAGTTTCTTCCTTAGAGCGCCTACCCCCTGGACTCCAGCGATCTGCACTGTCTACTGGAGCAGAGCAGAACCGGCTGGCTCACTGGGCTGCATTCTCTTCAAGGTTGGATGTCCAAGCCAACTGCAGCCACTCTAGGAATGTTGAGGTCAATGGAATTCTACCAACACTTGCAGGGTGGGGAGGGGAGACAGCTGCCAATGGCAGTGGATGGAAGATGAGAGGACTGTCCATCCCAGAAAATTCTGCTGCTGCCTCTGCTAGGAGTCTGGCTGTCAGAATGCTTCGTACCCAGGGAGACTGGCAGTGGGAAATAGCTGAAGTATTCCAGTCCTCCCCTCTTGGCACCACAGAAGCAAGAGAGAAGAAAGCAGAGGAACCTGTTGGACAAGACGGTCAAGGCCTCTCTCTTGTTGTTGGAGGCCTCCACCTGCTAGATAAGGCCTGAAGAGAAGAGTAGCAGAGAAGTGAGTATGGGCTGGAGAGACCCGAGTGAACGTGATGCCCTTTGCCAAGATCTCCAAGCAAGTGCTGGGGAACACTACCGGAGCATGCTCGAGTTTCAAGCTTTGCATTCTGCGCTGGGGGTGGGGGGTGGAGGGAGACACAGATGCCTCAACAACGTGATCGTGGGGAGAAAAGGAAGCTGCTCAGACATGCTCCACCATAGAAGTGTGCATCTGAGGCCTCCAATTCCCATGTTTGGCCCTGGAGGGAAATGGAGCCCAGTGTCCCCTTCTTCATGCTGGTCTTCTTTCCTCTGGCTCATTTTCTTTTCATGAAAAGATGGTTGTAATGGAAGGAAAGGGGGATATGAGGACTATGAGAGTGAGAAAACCCAGCCTGGAGCTTGACGGGCAGAGGGAAGAGCAGGTGAGCGGGAGATGTGTGTGTGCCTGTTCTGGGGACAGGTCTCCGTGTCCTTCCCTCGGACACCTCGCAGAATGAGGAAGGGGCTGTTTTCAACTGCCAACATCTCTACCGTGAGCCTTGGCTCAGTGGTGGCCGGAGCCTGCCTGCGAGCTGTGCCTGGAGAGTTCTGCCTTGAGCACCTTGCCCAGTGTCCCTACCTGCAAGGAGAGGGATTAAGTATTTGGCATAGAGCGGACCACTGGAGTTGGCTTCATAGGACACACTCCTATGGTGACGGAATGTGACACTCTTTCCCATGTTTTTCTCGGGAAGTGGCTGGGACTCATTTGAATGCAGAAATTTGCAGGAAAGAAGTATCTGAATTGAATTGGGACTTGGTGATTTCCATCAACCTATACATAAACTTCATATAACTCGGTATCTAAAACATACAGTATTTATCTTTTTGTTGAAAGGAAGAAGCTAAATAACTACTCCCTCCCATTACCACTCTCCCTTCTCTTTTCAAAAAGTTGTCATAGCTAGGGGCGCCTGGGTGGCTCAGTTGGTTAAGTGACTGCCTTCGGCTCAGGTCATGATCCCGGAGACCTGGGATCGAGCCCCACATCGAGCCCCACATCAGGCCCCACATCAGGCTCCCTGCTCGGCGGGAAGCCTGCTTCTCCCTCTCTCACTCCCCCTGCTTGTGTTCCCTCTCTGGCTGTGTTTCTCTCTGTCAAATAAATAAAATCTTTAAAAAAAAAAAAGTTGTCAGATCTAGTTTATTTTATAGTCTAAAAAAGGTTGTATCACATTTGATATTCCCTAAAAGGGAAATGGGAAAAAATTATTAAAAAGTAAAGAAAAACAGTACTTACTTGCTTAGAAAATAAGATGTATGAACCCTTAAGAATGGGAAAACACCAGCTACTATGGCAGGGAGAAGACATTTTGCCAAATTTAGAACCCACTTGAAAATCACGGGTTCTAAGTTTAGAACTGAACTAAAAAACTTGAGCTCACATTGCATTTGGCATTGGTTAAAAAAAAAATCTAAGATACTAATTAAAGGGGAAAAATTTATACTCTTAGTAGTTCTAAAAGCTGGGAATTATTTTCAAACAAATTCTTTATTGGCTCAATGGAGGGGCCTGCACTTAGAAGAAACCATTTTTTTTTTCTAATTAGATTTCCTCACAAAATAATGATTTACAATTGAGGGAAAAAACATGTTGCCAAAGCCTTTCAAGAGTTACAGAACTGTTGTGTAACCTCTGGACCCCACGAAACCCACCAGGTGGTCTACACACTTGATGTTTAATACATTAAATGGTGCCCAAAATGGAAGTAATTATATCCTACTACTGGCAGACTTGAAATAATAAAAATGCAACTGGAAACTATCATTCTAAACAAAACAAAAACAAACTACTACCAGCATTAGTTTTATTTTCTAATTTAGATGCTAAGATAGTTATTGCAACATCATAAAGAAATGGATCAAAATTGCTATGGAGATAAACTACAAAAAGCTTCAGATTCAGAATATGCAAAGCAGGAAATCAAGACCTAGTTGTGAATAAGAGCGCCCATTCGCTCACTGCGATTCAAGGCAGCTAATCACTTTTGCAATTACAGAAACTTAAAGATACCTCATGACATCCTCCACACACTTAACTTACATACATACGCGCGCACACACACACACACACACACACACACACACACACACACACACACATGATAGCCTAAGAAGAGGACCTGAATTCAAATAATTAGACAAAAGGTTAAACATGAACATTCAGGGGCGCCTGGGTGGCTCAGTTGGTTGGGCGACTGCCTTCGGCTCAGGTCATGATCCCGGAGACCCGGGATCGAGCCCCACATCTGGCTCTCTGCTAGGCAGGAAGCCTGCTTCTCCCTCTCTCACTCCCCCTGCTTGTGTTCCGTCTCTGGCTGTGTTTCTCTCTGTCAAATAAATAATAATAATAATAATAATAATAATAATAATAAACAAAAAAACATGAACATTCAGTGCAAGTATTCGCCACAGCTGGTATTCAAAAACATAAAAGTTGGGGGAGAATTTTTTTTTTCCCTTTCTTTTTACCGCCTAGGAGTTTTACTACATTTTCAAGGACATTTAAGGGATCAGGTTTAGCAAGTGCTAGATCTGACCCTCTTCAGAAAATCATTAAGAGTTCCAAACCATGTAACTTTCATTTCTGGGCACTTTCAAAACCTCTTGCTGCAGGCTATAAAATTAATTCCTAAACTGACTGGCTTCTTCTACCAACAAGATGTAATTGTAGTCGTGGAAAGAGGGTCAAAATTTAAAGTGTGAAAGCAAAAAAACACTGCATGTGTAAGTGGAAAAGGATTTGTCTAAGATATATTTCTAAATTTACTTGCCATTGAATAAGCATAGTGAAGAATCATTGTGTCCTGCTCCCAATACCATGTGTAGCTCTCATTAAGAGAAGGGAGAGAGGTTAGGTTAACCTTTCTAAGGAGGGTACCCAAATCAGAATACAAACTTAGGCCCCATGCTTCTGAACACACGTCCTTCAACATATTCTTCTATCCTTTTAAATGATCGGCTAAAACTGAATTTCAAATTTAGTCTCTTCCCCTCTTATGTCCTCAAAACTGCTCTTGTATTTATTTTAACCTCTTACTTATAATAAATTGGACTAGTGTCCTTCTTTCCTCAGGCCATTATACCTAGATAAATGGAGGGTAAGAAAGAGACCCTTGATGGGAACAAAAAGTATTTCTTGAACCCCCACGACATGGGATGAGCACTAGTCTTGGAGGGTGGTTGAATTCACTTCTGCCAAGCACTTGCTTCTCTTGAGCTCTAGAGATAGAAAGGCCCACATATCTACACCAACGCCAGGGAAACACGGCCAGGGGTCCTGGTGCCCTGAAAGACAACTTTCTATGGCATGAATTGGAATAAGAAAAGGCTGGGTAATTTGCCAACGTCCAGATTCCTGATTGTCTTTGCAGAGAGAGTTCCCAGATCCTTAAGCTGTGTTCGGGCATTTTCAGTTCTTTAACCTGTAAATTTGTCCCCAGAAATAATACATGAATGAATTTAGTGTTGTAAACAATGAGGGTCCCCCAAAATACTTTGTTGACATGGTGCATTTGACCAAGTCTACAATCCAAGTTTTCACATTTTCCTTTGCCTTATAGTTGTAGGTCTGAACCTCTAATGTTAGCATGTAAGAAATATGCATTTAACTCAAGAATTTAAGAATTGACAAGCAAACCTGACAGTGGTAAATAAAGATGCTTCTATCCAGGGACTGGGTAGAGTAATTCCTTATTGCAATCATCTCATTAGATACCTCCACATGGAACAGAACAGCGACTCCAGAATTAGACCCACATATAAATGGTCAACTGATTTTCAACAAAGGTGGTTAGACAACTCAATGGGGGAAAAGGAAAATCTTTTTGATGAATTCTGCTGGACAACTACACAGCCATACTGGGGCAGGGAGGATGAACACTGACCCTTACACTTCATACTATACAGAAAAATTAGCTAATAATTTTTTAAAAGATTTTATTTATTTGAGAGAGAGACAGAGAGAGCATAGCAGGGGGAAGGGGGAGAAGAAGAGAGAGAAGGAGACTCCCCACTGAGCAGGGAGCCCAAGGCAGGGCTCAATTCTAGGACCCAGGGATCATGACCGGAGCTGAATTCAGATGTCTAACCGACTGAGTCACCTAGGCACCCCTAATTAAAAATTAATGATAGATCTAAATGCAAAACTTGAAACTAGATGGCCCCTAGGGCTAAGCAGAGGAGAAAATATATTCACTATTGAAGGAGACAAAAAACCGAACTTTCATAAAGGAGGAAATGACAAACAACTTTATCAAAATTTTAAAGTTTGCATTTAGAAACTCTTAAGAAAATGAAAAGATAGGCATAGAATAGGAAAAGGTTATGTATTTATTATACATAAATGTGATAAAGACCTGGAATCCAGAGTATAAAGCTCATAGCTCAAGAGGAGGGAGACAACCCATGCAATATTTTAAGTGGGCAAAGATTTGAACAGATGCTTCATAAAATAAAGTTGCATGAGTGGCTGATAGGCACCTGAAAAGATAGTCAATATCATTAGTCATGGGGAAAACTGCAAATTAAGACCATAATGAGATACCAACATACCAATCAGAATGGCTAAAGTTAAAAAGCTGACAGTAGCAAGCACTGATGAAGGTATGGAATGACTGCTGGTAAGAATGTAAAACAGTACAAACACTTTGGAAAACTAATAGTTCCTTAAAAAGTGAAAGGTACACCTACCATTCAACCTGGTATTTCTCCTCCTGGTATTTACCCAAGAGAAATGAACATGGGACATCCACCCAAACATTAAAGGAAGGTTTATAGTAGCTTTATTTGTAGTAATCAAAAACTAGAAACAAACCAAATGCCCAACGAGAGACAGATGCATGGACAAACTGGTCGTGCATATCCATACAGGAAACTATCAGTAAGTAAGAAAAAGGACTGAAGCACTGTTAAGAGTAACAACATAATGGTTGTTGAAATCATTACGCTGAACGAAATAGGACACACAAAAAGTGGGTGTTGTATGATTGATTTCATTCATATAAAATTCTAAAAAAATGCAAACTCAGCTATAAATGGCAGAAAGTAGATCAGTCATTGTCTGGGGCAGGAATGGAAGGAGGGCTGGGGGGGGCAGAAAACTTTTGGGATGATAGAAATGTTAGGTATCTTGGTTGTGATAGATACATGGGTGCGTGCATTCACCAGAAGTCTTTGAGTTGTACACTCTAGAGGCAATTTACACTGTACACAACTTCACAAACTGTTTTAAAAATCTCCACCTGAATGGTCACCAGGCCACTCCAAATTCATGTTTCTAGAACCAAGTCCATAAGCCCCTCCCAAGCCTGTTTCTCTCTCTCTCTTTCTCTCTCTCTCTCTCCCTCTCTCTCTCTCTCTCTCTTTCTCTCGGCTAATGCTCTCTTTCTTGATTAATGGCCCCACCCTCCACCCAGTCAACTTACAGCTTGGTGACCACATTCATTCCTCCCTCACACCTTTACTGCCTTTCTCAAATGCGTCCCTCTTTTAAGATTAATTCAGAACAGTGTATTTTAAAAATTGTGTATAACATAAAATTGACCATTTTGACCATTTAAAAATGTATAGTTCGGTGACATTGTTAGGCAACCATCACCACCATCCACCTCTTCATCTTCCCAAACTGAAACTCTGTCCACATTAAACAAGGACACCCCAATCTCTTCCCTCCTCCAGACCCTAGCAGTCACCATTCTCCTTTCTGTCTCTATGAATTTGACTCCTCAGGATCCCTTTATAAGTGGAATCATACAATATTTGTCCTTTGTGACTTGTTTTAGTTGACCTAGAATAATGACTTCAAGGTTCATCCATGTTGTAGAATGTATCAAGATTTCTTTCCTTTTTAAGGCTCTGGAATATGCCACCGCACATACACACCATGGTTGTTGATCCGTTTGTCTGTTGTTGGACACTGGGGTCATCTCCAACTCCAAGTGCTCAGTGCTAATACCCCAGCTTCGGGTCCCGTCATCTCTCACCTGGAGTATTTCACGGTCTGTTCATCCCCTTCTTTCATTCATCTTCTAACTCTGCTGCCAGCATCATTTCACTAAAGCAACAATCTGGTCCCTCCGTTACTCAGAAGACCTTTGTGCACAATTACAAACTAAAATGGAATCTGATGTCTTATGCTGTTCTGGAATTTTTTTTTCCCCATTCTACTTTTGAATCACTCTGATTAGTACAATTTTTTCTTATTTTAATCCAGTGCATAATTCCTCATCAATGTCTCCCCATTGCTCCTACTCTGTCCTCCAGAGTGACACAGAATAACACCACTTCCCTCTTCCCCATGGCAGACTCATGAGATACCTGAAGAGAGCTGTGGGGCCCTCCTTACCCAAGCCTTTGCTCATTCCTCAGATAACATGGTGGCCCTAGTGATTCATCTCTGATTGTAACCCAAGTTGGTCAGGGTCCCTCTCAAAATGGGATGCCTTAGACAATATAATCCTATAGATGGAAGGTCAGACTACTGTCTCCTTTCTTCTGCTGCTCTACTCCTGAAATGTGGCTCAACATGCCATTAGCATTTTTTATCTCCAAAGCCAATGATATACTAACCTGCAGTAAATTCAAACATTTAGGCACCCCCCACCAAATTTTGATGGCGCCGTTGGGCACCTGAAGAAAAAGGTGGCTAAAGAAAGGAAGAGAGTGAGCGCTGAGATAGGAGAGAACTTTGTCCTTGCCAGTTTTGCCTATTTCTTAAATGTTTACTGCTCCTGATAGCAAATACAGGTCACTAACCACACCCTTCAGGCCTCCCTTCATGCCTCCTATCGGTTCCTTACCAAACTCCAGCCCCTAGTAACTGCCTTTTCAACAATCTACGAAGACATACAACCTGACACTTAGGCCTCCTCCTCACACTGTCAGTGCTATCCCGGATAGCTACTGGGCACTTGTGGCAAGTGATTAGAAGCAGAAACTGGTTGGCAATGGCCATAAAACACACATATCTGGAAAATGCATTTATGCAAAATACTGGCAGTTCAGACACAGTGTGTCAAATAAGCTCCTTACCAAAA
This sequence comes from Spilogale gracilis, assembly GCA_004023965.1. Taxonomy (NCBI): domain Eukaryota; kingdom Metazoa; phylum Chordata; class Mammalia; order Carnivora; family Mephitidae; genus Spilogale; species Spilogale gracilis. The sequence goes on along the minus strand of PITA01007856.1, from coordinate 32,046 downwards.
AATGTGCAGGGGGAGGGACCAATCCAAGCTCCCTACTTGCTCTCTCTGTGTAGCTAAGAAACTAAGCTATCGGGGGGAGAAGATTCTTTGGGAGCATTGCTTATTTTTGTTGGATTTTCAAAAGTAAAGTACAATATATCCAACAGGCAAAAGAAGGCTAGCTTTTCCAGGCAATTTCCTTGAAATTTTGAGTTAAGAGGAAAGACAATGGAACAAATTTTGGCCCTTCTCCCCTTCATGGTCAACTTCAGGCTGATGGTCATTTGTTCTTCAACACAGACATGTCTTCCATCCGGTCAGCCAACCCCACCCCCTCACTCACACACCATCAATATACTCATCATTCCCCAACTGTTGCATGTAATGTCTGTTCTACTCTTAGAAATTCAGTGCTAATATTCCCCTACACAAAAAAACCATTCCCTCCCCTCCTCAACCTTCCCTCCTTTCAATCCTAAAGACAGACCATAAGGTTCTCCAGTCACCCCTTCTTTTCTCAAAAGAATCCCCTAACTCTTTCCATTGGTTCTTTCCTCTTCCCCTTTAAATACAATCTGGACTCTCCAATGTGGAAGACATATTTCAATTCAAAACCACTGCACCCACCTCTCTATCTCTTTTCACTTGTTGAACATTTCAAATGATTATCCAACATTCATTCTCACCTTCGCTTCACCACTTACTTCATTTTCACCAGCCTACAAAAATAGATTTCCTAAGGTCAATAAGGACCTTTGATTGAACCAAATCAATGGTCTTTTGGAATTTATCTTCTCATCTATACTTGTGCTGATTCTGCTAGGATCCAGAAGGAGTGGGAGAGACTTGAGAGGAGTAATAGAGGCCTGGATATGAGTTTGTTATCCACTGAAGATTATCATTACTCACTCTATATCCCCTTAGGGTCTCCCCGTCCTTCATGTTTCGTTATGGAGCAGGATACAATTCCAACAATTTTGCTCCAAATACCACAAATATAAAGAAGTTTTTTAGTGTAGGAACTCAGCAAATTGTTTGTCTTGAAGATGGTGTCAGTAATCATCCAACCTCTACCATTTCCCCGCTAACAGAAGAAATGAGACCTGTGCTTAGGTCTGTGAATCTCTCATCTATAGATTGGGTGGCTCTTTACCAGACATCTTTGGATCATCTGTTCAAGGATTGCTGCTCTCATCCATCCTTGATCCTTAATCCAGTGCCTTCTTTGGTTTTCTTTTCTCTTGTTCTGAACTGAGTTTCTCTCTGTATCACTGTCTTTCATGAAACCTTATGGTCAGTCCCAACACAGATTTTTCCATTGTCATAAGCATTCCCCAAACCACTTTTAAAAGCCACAATACCTTTCTCTCGTTCTCACAGGAGCACAAAGTATGAGAAATAACTTTTCATTAATTGTAGATGCCCTCTTCTTTTAAAACTAGAGTTGCTAGTCTTGAACTTCTTAGGAACCTAAGACCAAAAAGGGAATCTTGAGAAGCCAAGTCTTTAGCTATACTACCTGTAAATAACTATGTAATGACTATACAAAGAGTTAAGAAAACTGCTGAATTCACTTAAACAAAATTAAATTCTGTCCCAAGCCACTGGGACTTGGTTAATGATGTGAATGTGAAGTCCACCTGCTAATCATCCTAGAGTCACCTGGGTAGCTCGTATCTGGAGAAGTGAGTATGATATTCTAAGCAAGGAATCTGCTAGTTTGAAGAACCCCAGGTAAAGATGAAAGTCACCAGCAATACAAAAGCTAGAAGCCTTGGTCAAATTACATGTTTTTAAGTTAATGTACATATATACGTATAAATGGAAACTATGGGTGTGAAGATATCTATGGATACTTCCACGCATTTTAATGATTTAGATCAGGAGTTATTAATCTGGGATGTGGACCACCTTCAAACGCGTACATTTTTCTACTGCAAAAGTTCATCAGTTCTTTCAGATCCTTAAGGGTAGTTTATGGCCTCCAAAAGCTTTAAGAACTTCTGTTTTAGAGAAAAGGCAATATTAAAATCAAGACATTATTTTATATACCTACAAATGCATTAAGAGAGCAAAAACTTCCATTTCAGCAAACAAGATGAAACGTGTCAGATACTGTAAATAATCATAACATAAACAGTGATCATGTTTAAACATTAATATAGACATATTACTCCAGCATTTCTGGTACCTATCCACAAGTATTTACGTTACTATACATAAAACAAATTTATCTGGGAAGGGAAAGTTCAAATACATATTTTAGCCTAGATTGAAAACTACTAATAGATGTATTTCCACTATTGCCTAATGTCTAACAAATACTTTAATCAAATATTCAAAGGTAATACTTTATAAAAATACAATCATATCTTTTTCCTCAGTTACGGCATCTCATCTTCCTGTATTAGGTATGAAAAATAAATTATTTTGCATGCTTTATAACAGATTGATTAAAAGGCATACTGTGGAAACTCCTTTCATAGCCACATTTTGCAGCCAAAAATCAGATTCAGAGCCTGAATTTTTTAAACCAGGATCCATTCAGAGTATTCCAAGAATAGTTCTCAAATTGCTGGAAAGCATTACCACCATAAATCTATCTTGGAAATGGATTTTAAAAATTAGCAAGTTTGAGTCAGCCATACACAAACCTATCAAGTTATCATGCACACTATTTGGTTCTAACATTCACAATGTAATTTACTTATCCACTCATTTGACAAATATTTATTGATCCTCTGCTATATGCAGTCACTGATCTAGGTGCTAGAGTAACAGCAATGGCCAAAACATGAAAAATATACAAAAATACATAAATATAGGCTCATTATAAAACATTTACATACAGAAATGTATAGAATAAAACATTAAAGTTGTCCTCCTGAAGGCTTGCCCCATTTCAGTTCTTCCCTTTATAAATGTTATAATAATATATAAATAATACAGTTAACAGTTTAATGTATTTTCTGTGAGACGTTTTGCTTCTTTACACAGAATATCTTATATAGGATTTTAAGACCAGCTTTACTGTGATGCAATGTACATACTGGATATGTGTATAAACTACAAAATTCACTTTTTTCAAGTATACAATTCAATGATTTTCAGTAAATCTGTAGTTCTGTGCAACCATCATCAAGATCTGGTAAGTGGATCTAAAAATTTTAAATATATATAATATCGTATATATAATTTATTAAAAATTCAGTTATCTAGGGGCGCCTGGGTGGCTCAGTTGGTTAAGCGACTGCCTTCAGCTCGGGTCATGATCCCGGAGACCCGGGATCGAGTCCCACATCAAGCTCCCTGCTCAGCAGGAAGCCTGCTTCTCCCTCTCTCACTCCCTCTGCTTGTGTTCCCTCTCCAGCTGTGTTTCTCTCTGTCAAATAAATAAAATCTTTAAAAAAAATTCAGTTACCTAGATTATGGTGATAGTAGATATACATGGATATATAACTTTCATTTTCTAATTAGTACTAAACCTTGACGATGTTCTCTCAATGTTGGCATGGATAGATTTGTGATTACCTTCTAAAAGAGAGGCTAGCTCTATCTTCTTTGTTGGGTTCCTTAGAAAAAGAATGTTCAAAGACTGCAATTAGATAGGATTGTTTTTGGTAATCCTGTGATTTCAATAGACAGAGAAGTCAGTTGATATACCAAGTCTTAAGAGTCCAAAAAATGAACTGGAGGGGCGCCTGGGTGGCTCAGTTGGTTAAGTGACTGCCTTCAGCTCAGGTCATGATCCCGGAGGCCCAGGATCGAGCCCCACATCGGGCTTCCCGCTCGGCGGGAAGCCTGCTTCTCCCTCTCTCACTCCCCCTGCTTGTGTTCCCTCTCTGGCTGTGTTTCTCTCTGTCAAATAAATAAATAAAATCTTTAAAAAAAAATGAACTGGAAAATGAGAAAGAGAGAGGCAGAGAATATATTTAAAATTTTAAAAAAGATTTTATTTATTTATTTATTTGTTTGTTTGTTTATTTATTTGACAGAGAGAGAGAGAGAGATCACAAGTAGGCAGAGAGGCAGGCAGAGAGAGAGGAGGAAGCAGGCTCCATCGAGCAGAGAGCCCGATGCGGGTCCCGATCCCAGGACCCTGAGATCATGACTGGAGCCGAAAGCAGAGGCTTTAATCCACTGAGCCACCCAGGCACCCAGAGAATATATTTTAAAACATATACACAAAATAGCAATTTGGAGTATATATCTTGAAATAAAACTATGAAGAGCTAACAGTTATATAACCTTGACTGTGGGCAAGACGCTGTTCTAAAACCTTAACATATAGGTTCTGACAACTGTTCTCACAGTTTTCACAATTCCATTAAGTATTTACTGTTATACCAATTTTTATAGACATGGAACATAAGACACAAGAGGTCAGATAATTTGTCCACTATAGTAATAAGCTAGAAAGAGGCAGACTGGCTTCAGAGCCCACACTCTTAACTGATTGGATAGAATGTGGGGGTGCAGGTGGACGGAAGAGAGGGAGTAGTTTAGGATAAAAGTACTTGAGTTAAAGTAGGCTAAGTGTTTTGCACAACGGCTGTCTCCTAGTAAGCACACCATAAAAGTAAATAAATAAAACATATTCTGTCATATATTTTAGGGTGAATGTTATTCTACTATTAGAAAAACAATATTTCTCTTTCTACCCTAAGGGTTTGTTTAATGAGCTGTCTTCATTTGGACCTGCTACCTTTCTGTAGGGTAACTGATGCTACTACAAGGAAACCTAGTAGGTACAAAACACAGGTCCTATGAAGGTAACCAAGACTAAACCTGAGCCCGAAAAACCTGTAGTGAGGAAAACAATAATGAAGGTGTGATATAGATCACAAAGCTTTGGAAGCACCAACGGAGAAATCAGTATAATTTCAAGGCATCAAGAAAGGCTTTGGGAAGGAAAGCTAGAGATGCAAAGGGAGAGATACATACAGTCAGATCTGGACAAATCTGATATGCCCTTTAAGAAATTGGGTTTTATCCTGACGAAAAGCCATTTAGGAGTTGGGTGGAACAGGGTAGTCTTGGAGGAAGGACAGTTGGAAGGTTGAATATGAGTGCCTCTGCCCCAGCCAGTGTCATAGGCTCCGCCTGGAACATCTGCTGTTCTTGCTACTTGGTTCCTTATCTTTGACTCATAAAGTTGCTTGTCTTCAAGTTTCTCAATCACAATGTGGTCTCAACTGAAAATTATCTTTTATATCTGAAATTTGTTTTGCATGCTTAATATTGTTAAGCACCTTTCCAGTGCTGGAGAACTTCTAGACACTTCTTTTTTTAAAATATCAATGACCTGGTGAGAAAGCTGGACAAGTAAGGTTTAATTTCAAGATGCCCAAGGGGGCTGTCATTGAAAAACAAGTAGAACGACCAGCAACTCCCCATCTCATCGATTATGTCATCGACTAAGCAAACGTTTATTGAAACTTAATCAATAGCCAATCCCTTCTTTAAATCAGCCCGTAGTCACATCTACCCTCACTTTTTGTCCTCCACCCTCTCCGGTGGATGTGCTCTTCTGTGCTCCTGCCCAGCACGTCTACTTCTGGCTCTCAGGCGTCCCCCCACCTCCTCCAGGGCTCTGCTCCTGGGGCCACCTGCACTTGCCCCTCCGCGCACCTGAGCGTCACACATGCGCCTTTGCTTTGCTCCAGCTCCTGTCCTCACTCTCTTGCCACACCTGCCTTTCTCCTCTCTCCCAGTGCTCTCCCCACTCTCCTTTGCCCCACTGGACTGCTCATTCTCGAAAGCCTCGCCTTCTACAAGAGAACCATGACTCACTGCCTTTCCCGGGGGTGTTCCCCCCAAGTGCCTGGGATTTGAACCCCTAACCCACCGACCATGTCCTGCTGATCCTTGAAGCCTCGGATTTTATGGTAACCACTTGGGTAAAGTGTGTTTTGATCCTAACCCTGGCACTGTCCTCTCCTCTAGCCTGAAAGGTTCCTAAACTCAAAGACTTTATCTGTGTATTTCGAGCAATCAATATGATGTCTGGACATACAAACTCCTCAGCAGATGTTGGAGGAGGAAATCAAGTATCTGGTTCCTTCACTTTCTGTCACTGCAGAAACACAAATAAACTGACACATTCATGCTACTTCTGTGGTCTGAGGAAGATGAACATCACAGTTTGAGTGTCTGAGGTCTCAAAAATTAAAATCTCAGGAAATTACCCACGGCGTTTTGGTAGCAATGGAGTAAACACATTTCTAGAACATAGTGCCCTGTCTTCCCTCCCCTGTGAAACTTCAGAGACAGAGCGCTAGTTGCATAGTAGACTAATGTGCCTAGGCCCTTGGTCATCCATCAACAAAAGCTAGAAATAATTATATATATAATTTATATATAAAATATAATAATAATATGGAATATATAATATTATATATTTACACATATACATATACATACATATATATAGCAGCTCTTAAAAAAAAACTTTATCACCTATTTCATCCTTGCACTCCCAAATTTAGTCTCCTCTAAATTTGCTTTGGGTATTTTTCTAAAGTTAAAGGTATCCTGGCTTTCCCCCTGGCTTTCACTTTGACGGTCAGGGGGTTTCCTAATCATAACTTGAATTTTCCTCTCAAATTTCTCTAAATTTCCCCTCTTCCTTGCTCTTCAATAGTCAGAATATCTGAAAGTATTTCTTGCCTATTAATTATTCATTAGTTGAGTTTTTAGAAATCAAGCTGAATAAAAGTACAACCTTCTGCTTTGCATTATCTTCCTGTCTTGGTTCCTGATCAGACATATCTCTCATCTCTAGAATATATTTATGAATTAGTCTAGTATTCTTAATTTCCATTCAAAACCAAAATATCCAGACCTATTCATATTTAGCTCCTGACCTCTGCCTAGAGGTGTGACGATAATAAGGCAACAGAGGTGGATTAGGGCAAAATTTGGTCTTTTTTTTTTTTTAAGATTTATTTATTTGACAGAAAGTAACACAAGTTGGGGAGTGGCAGACAGAGAAAGAGACTCCCCCCCCACCCCCCGCTAAGCAGGGAACCCAACGTGGGACTCGATCCCAAGACCCTGGGATCATGACCTGAACTGAAGCCAGACACTTAAACGACTGAGCCACCCAGGCGTCCCAAAATTTGGTCTTCTTGATGGAATTTGCTCAATAGCTTGGTGACAGAAGGTTCTGATACCTACAGTAATGAAATATCAGTGGTAATATCTTCAGTGTCTATAATGCTTTGCTATTTTCCAGGCCCTTTCACGTTCATCTGATTAAAGACAATCCCGTGATGGAGTACTGTCTCCATCACCCAGAAGGAAACTGCAAGCTCAGAATCGTTAAATATCTTAACTAACATCTCTCCAGGTCGCCCAACCCACTCTCAGTTTTAACACTCACCTAGAGGCTAATAATTTCCAAATCTGTACCACGTCCCAGACCTCCTTCCCTAAAAAACCAAACTTTTCTGTAATATCACCTACTTGCCAATTTCATCTGGGTGCCCCACAGGCGGCCCGAATTCACAGGATGGAAATCCGAAGGACGATGGGGATCAGGTATTCCCTGTCCACTGCTGGCCCGCGGCAGGCACTGGCTCTATAATCTACCCAGTAGCCCCAGCCCGGAATCTGGAAACCCAGCACGAGAGCGTAGAGCAGACACGTAATAGACCCCCCGAGAGGTACTTGTGTGACTGATTTAATGAGTGAATGAGTGAGTGGGTAGGGGCAGGTCATCCTCAGCTCGTCCTTCACCCTCAACCAGAAGATTAATTGGTCATAAAATCCTGCTGTTTCTACAGCATAAATCTCTCCCAAATCCTTCCCCTCTTTATAATCCCTACCTTGCCTCTCTTGCTGGATTGTGTCAAGGCTAAAATGAGATTAATATACATAAAAGTGTTCTGCAAAGAATAAACCTCTGGGGAGGTGGAGGGGGGTTCGGGAGAGGATAAATCCTTCTGGAATCAGTTACTAAACTTACCAGCCCTAGTTTGCCTCTTCCTTTCAAGCTATGATATTTTGTCCTCCTAACCTTGTTGTTTTCTCTGCTTTGGCTTCCGGAGGCCCACCACTCAGTGTGCACGTAAATACGGCTAATCTCCATGCAGGGCTTAGTGGCTCACTTACAGACTCTTTTATGTTGCTGGATTCTGGCTATTTCTTATGGGAGGATCTGGCTCCGGAGAAGGCGTAAAGCTCTTCCAAAAAGGAGCTGTCGGTAGCCTCCACAGCACCTCACGCCACCTCAGGCATCTAGTAAGTGCCTAATAAATGCTTACTGAGTGATTCTTTCCCTCCACCCCTGCCTGCACCGCCTTCTCCACTGGCCTGAGTCTCTCTCAGAATTCTATTCCTTATTGTTCCAGACTTACCTGGTCGTGCTCAGGAACATTTCCCAAGAGCTCCGAGAAAGGAAAACAATCTGGATTAGCCTACAGGGTGGAAGTTTTTTTAGAGTTGCTTATTCTATTCAATGTCCTAAGTAAACCCGGGTGGGAGTGCCAGACTCTGACAGACTGTTGGTCACACTGAAGCCACAGTTTTACATACACAGTGTTTATAGACATACGCCTCAAACAAGTAGAGTTGAGTACCCGAAACACCGCCAGTAACAAGCATACAATTCAAGAAAGATATAGTATTGCCAGTGTCTTCCTCTATTTTTATTCTCCCTAGCCTTTCGGTCACCAAGTCTTGTTGCTTGGCTTTGGAATGACAACTCAACGTGGCATTTCCTTTCCACACCTAGTCCCTGTTTTAGTCCTGGCCTTGCATATTTCATCTAAGCACACTGTCTCAGCTCCCTAGCTCGGCTCTTGGCTTTGGGCTTTTGGTTTCTCCTTATTTTAATGCAGTTTACCCTCAGCCCCAGATCAACTTCCCTCCAACATGGATCTCATCAAGCCATCCAAGTGTCCCCACTCACATCTCCAGGGGCTCCCGTGTGTTCCAGGGGACAAGGGACACACTCCTCAGCCAGACAGTCAAGGACTTTTAAATCTCAACTGCACCTGTGGTCTAAGCTCTTCTTTTACGGGGGGTGACTATGGACTGCCATGTGAGTCCTGGGAAGTTGTCATCATGATTTACCTGGGTAAAGCTCTACACAATGGATGCAACCAGCAGGAGCGAATCAAAAGAATGCTGCTCCATAAATGGGTGACTGCGGAGCTGGGGGTAATGCCAGACTCCAGCCAGAACCTGGGAGTCATTACCAGGGAAGTAGGATGAAAAAGCAATTGTCATCTGGCAAGCAGAAGCAAACAACGGCCCCGGGTTAGAGAAAGAGTGTGACTAGAAGGGCTGGCAAAAGGGGCAAAAGGAGCCTAAGGAGTAAGAAGTGTGCAACACGTGTTAGGGTAAATCAGAACGTCTACCCGTTTACCCGTTGAGGGAGAACGTGGTAACTCAGGCTCTGACACTAGTGAACACTGGAGTCATCTAGCAATCCCCTCCACTAGCCCATGATCCCAGAGCAAGGTCCTAGCCAACTGGCTCCCATGGACTGGGTCCCGGTCAGCCAGCGAGCCAGCCAATTATAGCTCCCCCTTGCAAGTAGTCACTTCTACTACGACGATAATGATAATTCACAAATAAAACAAACCTAATTTCTGAGCCTGAGGAGGAGCTCCAGGACCACAGGGAACTGACCAAGGTAAATGTGCTCAGGGAAGGCCACAGAGCGCAGACTCTGCTCACCATCCGGGCATGATGTCTGCGTCGCTCCAAAGCACCCCTGGGAAACCACAGTAAACACACGGAACTGTCTTCATCGGGATTCCATCTTCTCTCCAGTTTACCCCCATTTTTGGCTCTCTAGTCACTTTTCACTTGCTCTACAGAAGATCGCTGACAGTATTCTCTCCTGGTTTTACTTCTGTCTCCCTGGGATCACCTGTTTTGGGAAGTTACTCCCCACGGAAATTCCCATATGCAGTGCACGTGCCCACCCAGACCCTGCAACGCCCACACATGTGTTTGACCATCTCTGCGTGGATATGATACAGATAACCCAGCCTTACTCAAGCCAATGCTGAATTCACTTCTCCCTCCTTATGCTAGTTAATGGTATCATCATCCAAAGAAAGTGCTAAATCAGACCCAAGAGTCATCCTAAATCCCCTTTCTTATTCATGCCCCACATCTCATCAGCCACTAAGTCTCATCTACCCATTGTCCCTTCACATTCCTCTGTTCTGCCTCTTAACCTCAGGCCCTTGATGATGCTCATCGAGACTGTGAAGAAAATCTTTTAACTGGTCTCCCTGCTAGTACTACTCTTGTTCTTCTCGAATACATCCTCCATATGAATGCTAAAATTATCATTTTGGGGTACAACTCTATTTACTCTCCTATTTAAAACAACTCAGTGGATTCTCTACATGTGGGGTAAATCCAAACTGGTGATTATGACAGCAAGTCCCTGTATGATTGGACACCTGGCCTCCTCTCCAGCCTCATCTGTTTTTCCCAGTTCCCCGAGATCAGGCCATACAGATCCACCAGGTACATGAGCACTTCCCTAAATGAGCCACATGGTTTCATTCTTCCTTGCCTTTGCTCCTATCTGGAATTTTTCCTCCTCCATCCCAATGTTCCACATTCTCCTGGAGAACTATCCATCTTTGGATGTAGCTCAAGAGTCACCCTTCTGAGAAGCTCTTGGTGACCCATTCAAGTGGAGTTGGTTACTCCTTGTTTTGTGAAGCCATTGCACTTGAAACATGCTCTCTCACTGTGCTTACCGTACTCTAGGGGGGGTCATCTGTTTCCCTGACCCTCTCTCTTACTGTGTAGTCTTGAGGACAGGAAGTGTAGTTTACTTTTGTAGTTAGGGCCCCTAGAAGAGTGCTAGCACGGGGTGTAAAGACCTACCAAAGGTCTGTCGCACCGAATGGTGACAGGAGCAACTGCCTTGGCACTGTTCCCGGTTCTGCCACTTGTCGGTGCTTTTGCTTCCCTAAGCTTCTGGTTCTTTGACTTTAAAACAGGAATCACTGTAGTTGGACTTTGTAAAGATCAAATGAGATAATACACATAAACAGCACAGTACCCAGGGCTCATAACTCAATAAATGTTGGCCATTACAACTATTATCCTGTAGGGTTGAGTGTAATTTCTTTTTAAACTCTATCTGACCTTTCTAACCAATTGATTCCACTGATGTGGCCCTTCTATAAACCACTGCTCCACTAACTATACTATTTATTTAAAAATGTATATCTTGTTCATGTTTACATATCTACCTACTAATTTTTAAAGGATGGACAACTGGCATGTGTCTTCTACTCTATGGTAGGCAGAATTCTATGATGGCCCCACATTCTCCCTCTTGTGAATCCCCTCCCCTTCAAATGTGGTGGCATCTGTGAATGTTCTATCATTCCCACCATTAGGTTACAGTAGACAGCACAGCTGACTTCAAGAAAGGGAGCTGACCCAGGTGGGCCAGATCTGATTCCATGGGATCATTAAAAGCAGAGTGTTTTCTCTGGCTAGAGGCAGTAGAGGAAGTCAGAGATTCAAAGCACAGGGAAGACTCGGGCATGTTTTTGTGGGCTTGAAGGTGGAGGGGACCACAAAGCAGCCTTTAGGACTAGGGAAGCAATGCCTTAAGACAATCAGCAAGAAAGTGGTGACCTCAGCTACGGAGGAGCAAGGAACCAGAATCTGACAATAACCTGAATGAGCTTGGAAATGGATTTTTCCCAATTCCTCCAGACAAGAGCTCAGTTCGGCCAACATCTTGGTTTCAGCTGCCTGATACCATGAGCAGAGAATCTGGCTATGCCTAGCAGGATTTAACACCTGTAGAACTTGGAACTGATTGGTGGGGGTCGTTTGAAGTTTCTATTTGTGACAATTTTTGTTATGTAGCAATAGAAGACAAATACTTCTTTCTTAATGTCTTAATTATTAACATATTATTTAACAGTACAGTCGATACATATTCATTGAGAAAACATTAATAGCTGAAATAACTTTACCTTATCACCAGTAATGTTAAAATGTCAACTACTCTTATTAAAATTAAAAAAAAACTTTAGCAAAGATTTTAGTTTGAGCAATACCTGTCATGCTCATCTTATATTTATTAAATTGCTTAAGACACGTTATTCCAGAAGTGATGATTTTATAAAACATAGAAAGGAGTTACTTAAAGTGGAGATGACACCTAGATACACATTTCATATACCCAGGGGCTATATTTTAGTTTCAGCATACCAAGAGTCAGCTAGCAAAATATTTTACAAACTAAGGTAATCATCAAAGGAATTTATAGGTAAAATTTCTTTGCATAAATTACCATGACAAAGAAGGATTCCATGTAACAATTCTATTTCCGTGTCAGTGCAGAAGATCCTTAGAAACAATGCTTTGTTGGTTTGTTTCCAAACATTTTTATTTGGAAAAATCTGGTAAGGGCTGTGTACACATACCCCTTTGGAGAGTCACACTGCATATTACCGGACTAAGAGTTCAAAGAAGTCATCAGAACTATATTAATAAAATACCTATATAGCCAAATGGATTTCCCAAGGAATTTTCTAGAACAGTTTTAGTGATAGCATACCTAGTTGTGCATTTCTGAAATGGGTATGTTTCAAATATAAGTGGAACAAGGTGGTTTCTGGCATCCCATACTTTGTAACTGAATGCAGAAAACATATCAGACTACACAACTTTTTAAGAAAAGGTACTTTTAGTCAATGTTAATTGTCAAGTCGAGTGAGGCCCCATGGAGAAGAGTTGGAGACGAAGATCAGAATTTTAGGCTAGGGTTCTTGTGCTTTTAAGTACTCCAAATTCTAAAAGAGATTTCATGTATAAAATATGAAAACAAATACTTTTTTAAATTGAATTTGAAATTGAGTTGCAATGTACTTCAAAAAGGAGAATAACCTTAGAATCCTACCCACATTTCTGCTCTAGGTCAGTGGTTCTCAAACTTTAGGAGGCTTCAGGAACTACTGGAAGATTTCATAAAGCACTGATCATTGGACCACAGCCCAGAGTCTCTGATACACAGTTCTGGGGTGGGATCCAAGAATCTGCATTTCTTATAGGTTCCCAGGTGATGCTGAAGTTGCTGGTCCAGGAACCCTATTTTGAGAACCACTGAGAGTCTAGTTCTTATCCCAAATCCCTTGAGAGTCTCACTCAAAAGGTCTGGAAAAAGCTGCATAGGTGGTTTTGATGCATGCCCAATCTGAGATCCCATTTAGTGCTAAAGCTCTGTGTTTGGGGATTTTATTATATTCTTGTTCGGGCTCTGCATTTCAAATCCTTTGCAGTTCTCTCCACGGGTGTTTCAGCACACAAAAGCAAAACCAGAATGTTCAGAGAATGAAGGTGGAAGATAGAAACTTAATTAGTTTTAACAGCTGATCAGCAGAACTTACAGAAAGAGAAAGTTGAAGCCTTTAAATACATTCTCACTTCTCTTGCTCCAACTTCCATCTAGAACATGGGATATACAGTTTTAGCCTCACTGACCATTAGCATAATGAGAGAATGCCCAGGAGTCTGCAACTACCATATAATTTCTATGTCCATTTGTTTCCCTGTCTGTGACTTTAAGATTCAATTTAGAATCAGCCACAAATGTGTTCCGGCAGAGCCGTCAAGAGCATGATTATGCATGTATGTATGTATGTATGTATGTATGTATTTACTATTTATAGCATGATCTTTTTGGTCATATGGACCTACCTGTTGCCAAATGACAAGAAATAAAAAATAATAATAATGATAATAATAGTGCCAAACCTCAGATTCCTTTATCATAAAATAGTAAATAGTACCACCTTCTAAATATCATTGTTGTTAGGCACCAATGAGAAAATGCATGAAAAGCATACAGCATAGTGTCTGGCAGAGTAAGGGCTTATAAACGGCAAAAAACACTTACTATTAAAAATTCTACGGAAGTTCTAGAACAGGTGTCCATTTTAATGCTTGAGAAGCTAGAATTATACTAAATATTTGTTCTCTCTCTCTTTTTAAAGTTTTATTTTTTTGAGAGAGAGAAAGTACTTGCACGTGTGTGTGTGCATGAATGGGGGTAGGGGCAGAAAGAGAGGGAGAAGCAGGCTTGCTGCTGAGCGGGGAGCCCGTGGGCTGGATCTCAGGACCCTGAGATCATGACGTGAGCCAAAGGCAGATGCTTAAAGGCGGATGTGGCCTTTGCTTTCTCTTCTTCTATGGATGCCCATGTGGGCAACGCTGGCCTTGGTACCACTATGATATCTTTCAGTGCAACAGCAAGAGATGTCACCTTCAACTTAGAGGTTCCCACCACCTCTAAGAGGTTCCCATGATGCACCCTCATCAACTACCTTTAATAAGTATCAAATATTATCAAATATAAGACCTCTGACTCTAAGATGCAATGTTATATTACGTAGCACTTAGAAAAAATGTTGCCAATTAAACTACCAGGTGATGATTTCTTATCACTTACGATTTTCATTGCATACATTATGAAGCTGCTCTTTCAAACTTTGATTTTTAAAAAGGAAAACATAAAAAGGAAAGCACAGGTAAAATAAACTGATTTAAAATATTCCTATGGGTGGGTGAAAGGATGGGATAACTGGATGATGGGCATTAAGGAGGGCATGGGATGTGATGAGCACTGGGTGTTACATGCAAGTAATGAATCACTGAACACTACATCAAAAAGTAATGATATACTATTATATGTTGGCTAATTCAATTTAGATAAATAAAATAAAATAAAATAAAATAAAATAAAATTAGAAAAAAATATTCCTACGTTGTCCTCACATTCAGAGCCCCTGTCTTCCAGATCCTCTGTTTGACTCTCAGAGTCCATGTCCCAGTTTATTCACAGGGTGTCACCCTGGGTACGTCTTAAAGAATCCTAAAGTACAGAAAGCTCTTGGGTCTGGGCTCTTTACTTGCCTGTTTTTCATTCCTGCTTCAAGAATACTGCCGAGCATGTGATGATTTATCATTTTCCCCACTCCCTCTCTCATAAACATTGGATGCTTGGGATTTAAAGAGTGCTTCACTCTTCCTTCTGGGAGTTTACTACAAGCAACGGACACCCACTTCCCAAGTTTGGACACTGGAACATTTGAAGTTCATGGACATGTCGGCAATGACAACTGTGGCCTGGTAAACACTGGGAGGCATCTTGGATTATAAGATGCTCCTTGACCTCACTGATGTTGGTACTAAGTCAACGGAGCCCTGAACAGATCCTTGCGGAGGTTCAGCCCTGTTTGGTAATTACAGAAAACACAGTATTACTGTTAATGGCCTTTGCATTGCACTTGATTTTTTTCCATAACAGCTTTATTGAGCTAAAGTTCACATACCATACAAAATTCTATGGTTTTCAGTATATTTGCAGTGTATATCAATTTTCGAACAGCTTCATCATCCCCAAAACAAATCCTGGACCCATAGTAGCCACTACCCATTCATTCTTCCCCCAACTCCCAGCCCTCCAGCAATTCATCTACTTTTCACCTCTATGGATTTGCCTATTTGGGATATTTTACATAAAGGGAATTGCGATATGTGGCCTTCTGCGATTGGCTTCTTTCACTTTGCATAATGTCAACATTCATCCATGCTGAGTGGATGTCAGTCCTGCATACCTCTCCCTTGTTGAACAATATGCAATTGTATGGACATACCACATCTGATTCATCCACTCTTGAGCTGATGGGACACTTGGGTTGTTTCCACTTTGGGGCTAAGACAAATAATGCTCCTTTGAACATTCACGTGCAAGTTTTTGTGTAGATGTCTGTTTTCATCTCTCCTGGGCACATCCCCAGGAGTGGAACTGCTGGGTTTTTCGGTGACTCTGTGTTCAACTGTTTGAGGAACTGCCAGACTGTTTTCCAAAGCAGCTGTACCATTTCACAATCCAGCTGGCAAGATACGAGGGTTCCAATTTCCCCACATCCTTGTCAACATTTGTTATTATCTTGCCTTGTTGCTTACTGCTGTCCTAGTGGGTGTGAATGTCTCATTGTGGCCACTGCATTTATTTTTAAAAGCATTTTCACTTGCATTTTCTCATTTGATCTGCAGAACATCTGTCACCATTCTTTACCCAGTCAAGGATATAAACACTAAGACTGATTCACTGACTTGCTCAAGCTAGCTCAGTTTGGGATGGCACGAGAACTAACATGCTTCTAGATTCTGGGACCATTGCTTCACCATACCCAGCTACTGGAACCCCAGGATAGCTACCTGCTACCGAGTATGGGCAAGAATGCCAACAGATCACAGGTGAGCTGGGGAGGGCGGGGCGGCTGCGGCAGGACAGAGTTCTGTGCCACCTGGAGAGAGGCTGTGATGTGATATCACTGTGGGCTTTCACGAGACAGCAACCGCTAGTAAGCCATATTGGCCAGCAATAGCTCACGAACAGGAGTTTGACTTGGGGAAAGGATCCAGTTGCAGCTTGGGAGGTCTAGAAGCAAACAGAGTCTACAACTTGCAACAAAGTCTCTGACGTGGCCTTCACAGCTTGTACTAAAAGGCTGTACAGTCCAGGTTGGTCTCTTCCGGGCACATCTGTTCTTGGGCTTACGACACTGAGAAACAATACTATTTTAGCTCTGTCCACTCCCCAGTGGGAATAGCAGATGTCAGCCTCCGTTGGTAAAGCTGGATTCATTAGTTTTCGTGTTCACGATCTGAGAGAACAAAAGAATTTTTGCTTATGCTTCCATTTTCTATTCATGAACTATCTCCTTTATGTGCAAAAAAAATCAATATTTTATGAAATAATCTCCTTGGAGGTTAAGTGCTACAGCACCACTCTTCCCTAGTCAAAGAAAATCTGCATGTCACTAAACCCCGGCTGGGCAGGGGAAACGGCCTTTAAACAGAGAGCTTCCTTACCTGCCTAGGAAAGTCAACTTCTCATCATTGGACCATGACATTTTACTGGGTTTATAGAGTCCAACAGGTTGCCTACTATGCAGTGTAGGTCTACTGAAATAAAAAACATTTTTTTTTTTTTTTTGCAGGATTCGGCCCAAAGATGTGTTCCATTCTTGGTGTAAGAACAACAAAGCCATGTTATCGATGTTACGGCACTCTCCACGTAGGCTGGCGTGGTGGAAAGGACTAGAATCCGTTTCCTGACACCTGCAAAGGTGGCCGCAAGCACGCCAACAGCAGCTGCTGCTTGTAGCACCTGGCACGGCCTTTGTCGTTTTTTTTTTTGTTATTGTTATTATTAAAGATTTTTATATATTTGACAGAGAGAAACACAGTGAGAGAGGGACTCAAGCAGGGCGAAGTGAGAGCGGGAGAAGCAGGCCCCCCGCCAAGCAGGGAGCCCGAAGCGGGGCTCCATCCTGGGACTCCAGGATCATGACCTGAGCTGAAGCCAGATGTTTAATGACTGAGCCACCCAGGTGTCCCTGTTATTATTTTTTTAATTGGAAGGCAGTATACAACATTAAAGAACCTATGTCTAACAACTTTTAATTATTCCATTTTGTTTCTAAGTCCTTGTTTATGCTTTAATTTTTACATACTTGCAATGGTTATACATCTGCAAGTTTGTGTTTTGCTTCATTGATCTGACATAATATCGTAAACACTCCCCATTTTATATTTTCCTTAGAAATAGTGGCTGTGTAACATTCTGTCATAATCTGTTAAACCTTTTCCTATTTTTGGATGTGAAGGTGGCTTCCACCAGACCCATTTATATGCTGCCTAGAAGAGACTTGCTTTGGACGTAAGGACACACGCAGAGCGAAAGTGAAGGGATGGAAAAAGACAGCCCATGCAAATAGAAAGCAAGAGAGCTGGGGTACCTATCCTTACATCAGACAAAACTTGAAGACAAAGACTGTAATAAAAGACAAAGAAGGGCAGTACACAGTGACAAAGGAGTCAATCCAACAAGAGGATATAACGTCTGTAAATATTAATGCATTTAATGTAGGAGCAACCTAAATATGTAAGGCAAATATTAACAGACCTAAAGAGAGATGGTGGCTTCTGGGTTACATCCTTGTACATAAGGAAGGTCTTCTCCTTCTTATTATTTCTTTAGGATCTGTCCTCATAGAAAAAAGTTTACATTTACTGAATACCTCTTGTAGACCACTGACTCGATAGAAACTATTCAATATTTCTCCAGCTCTAAGAGATAGTATTTCTGTATTCCCATTTTGCAGATAAGAAGGTACCTAACACCAATTGGCACAGACTAAGACCTCAATACTTGCACACGGCAGGAACTACTAATGCGGTCCTGTCTCCACCATCACGATTAGGACACCTGCCCCAGGACAGAGACCAGAAAGGGGCCTGGTCTATCTGATGCCACAGCACCTGCTGTTCTGCCTTCCTGTGGTGGGGCTAACTCAAAGGACTGACCATCTTCATTCTCTTGCTCTTTTTCACACTTGTCCTAGTGATTTAGAAATACCCGGCGCTGTTTTGTCCCAGCTTCTCAGATCACAATCAGCCTGAGGTCTTTGCTCCTATGAGCCACTCATTTCTTATCTCAAGGTTTTCAACACAACCTGCTGATTTTCCTTTGCATCCCACAGCCAAGCAGGCTTCTTGGGCCAGGGAGGTCAAGCAGGGGGCTGGGAACCTACCCTTCCAGCAGGTAGCCTGGATACTGGGCAGCTCAGGTATCCTCACCAGAGCAGGGTCTGCAGTGGCGGTGGGTCAGGTCCTGAGCCTCCTTGCTCTGCCAGGAGGTGGGAGAGAAAGCTGGAAGGAGTACTTATTTCAGAAAGGAAACAGGACCGGTCTCTGTCCTGGGGCAGGTGTCCTAATCGTGATGGTGGAGACAGGACCGGTCCCTGCCTGGGGAGGCAGTTGCTGCTAGGACCAGGGCATAGGTCCCCAGGGTCCTGTTTGCTAGGACTGAAGCTTCGGTTCTAAGAGAGACTTCAGGGAGAGAAGGTACTGGCCACACGCAGGACAATGGACAGAACCCTCAACCTATGCTCACGTGGCCCTTCCGCGAGGCTTTCCCTTCCCTGCAGGGGATGGCCAGGCCACACCTGAGCTGGGTGCCCTGTGAGTCCAGCCTGACTACAGTGACAGCTTCCCCAGAGGTCCTCCAGCCTACAGTGGTTCAGGGGACTTGCTTCTATGTGCAAAATAGCACTACCTGTCTGCCACCCACTCCTCTCCTCATAGACCATCACTTCCTCAGTCAGCATTATCCCACAGCATCCAGGGTCCCTTAAACACACACGAAGTAGGAGGCTCTGATCCCATGTGACATACCAAGAGGTGGGAAGGGAGACAGGCAAGCAATCCCTCAATGAGCCTGGACCCATGCCAGGCACCAGGCTGTGCTGTTTCATATTTGTTGTTTATTATTCACAATAAGACTGCGAGGAAGTAATATTCCCACTCACAGAGAAGCAAACCAAGGCTTCAAAGAAACTTTCCCAAAGTCACCTAGCCGAATACTCAGTGAAGCCAGGGTTCAATGTCACCTATGTCTAATCACTAAAAACTTGTGTTCTTTGCTTATGGTGCCTTCCATAACCCCCAAATCCACACCCTTCCCACACCCTACCCTCACACATCAAACTTTTAAAAAAGTGAACCAGGTGTTAATTATTTTTAAATTGTACTGAAAGTTGAGAACGACTGTTTAAGAAAAACTGTCAGTGGATTTATGGACTCTGGTAAAACTGAACTGGAAAAGGCAGACACTGTTACAGCATCTCATCCTTGCGTGGCTTAACAACCTGATCCCAGACAAGGAACTTGGTGTGCTCTAGGCCAGCCACCAGACCCCGCGCTTCCGAGGCTGTTTTCTTTGTAAAGCTTTCTACTTGGGCCTTCTGTCGCCAGCAAAATGTAAAATGTCTTTTCTCAGGTGCAGGGGTGAAGTGGGTGATCTTGAACCACATACCCTCTCACATGGCCAACCACAAACGACTTAGGAAAGTCAGAGAGGTGGGATAAAGGAAATTCGTACCATTTAGAAGGGAAAACTTAAGGCGTTCTCAGCCCAGAATCTTTCCCTTTTTAGGAAAACAAAGAAGGTGACTACTGTGGGTGGAGGGGAGGGTAAGATCATGTTTACCCACAAAAGTCCTAACAAAGCACCTTCCCTTGCCTTTGACCGAGTCTACATAACCTCCTGCAGGAACACCAGGCACCACAAGCTGATCAGATGTCCTACGTGCAGTTGCATACACATCTGCTTGACTTCAGAAAAAAAAAAAAAATTAACTGGTTGTGAATGCAATATGTTTGGAAGACCTGAAACCTCAAGCCATGAAGTCCACAGAAGAAAAGCTGGTAAGTGTAGACATAGATGAGAACCATTGGGCATACCTCACAGAAGCTACAAAAAAAAAAAAAAAAAAAAAAAATCCCAAATGGGAAAATTTCTTACCTGAGATCCTGAGATTTGCAAGAGACTGAAATGCCTTCTTTTTTTTTTTTTTTTTTTTAAGAGTGAAAACAAGAGCTCGAGTGAGGCTGTGGATGGGCAGAGGGAGAGAGAGAGAGAATCCCAAGCAGGCTCCACGCTCAGCAAGAGCCTGACACTGGGCTCGATCCCACGACCCTGAGATCATGACCTGAGCCCAAATAAAAGTTGGACACTACCAACTGAGCCACTCAGGTGCCCTGAGGTTGAAATGCTTTTGGAGGTCTTGAGTATTCAGAAAGAATCATATCGTTTTACAAGTAGGTGTCTCCGGATTCTAAGATGGTGAAAACAATAAACATGTCCTAACTGGTTTGAACAAGATTGTGGTGGTCCTGAGTTCCTTGTCTGGTCCCATCACAGTGTTCCCTGAGGCCAGTCTCTACCTACCCTGCTCCTCTTAGTGATGTCCCTGCTCAGACAGGCTTTCACTTGAACCAAGGCTGCTACTTCTGAAAGGCAGAGATAATGTGTTCGGGAACAAACTTAATAGTTCGCCTCTGCTGGGCCATACATGCCTTATCTACCATTGGCAACTAAGGAGATAAGAAGTGACAGAGCTAGCACCAAAAAACTGGTTGTAAAGATATGTGAACACTCTTTCTTCATGGAAGGCTCTGCCTACATTCTGCCACACGGAAAAGGTTCTTTACAGAGGTTTTAAACATGACAATTTCAAAGCAGTAATTCTAATGAAGTCTCATGAAATCCCTTAGGCATATGAGGTACCACCAGCTGAAGCACACAGGTTTGATAAACTGTATTGGCTCTTCCACCTGCTAAATCAATAGCATGCCAGATTCTCTGGGAAAAAGTACATAGAGAATAATGGACAAGATTTCCGCAGTTTCAGAAAAAGCTGAACTAGAATAAATGATCCATTTTCAGTTAGGTGAGGAACTCAGGATTGCTGAATCAGCAGCCATACAATTACTGACTTCAATGCATAGAAATATGCCATGATCCAACCTGTCCCTTATCCCTGCCATGGATGTCCAAGTATTAAACCATGATTATACTATCTAGTATAGTATATATACTAGTACATATATACTACATATATACTAGTACTATATACTAGTACTATACTAACAGATAGTACTATCTGTTCTATCTATTCTTCCTAATGTTCTATCCTGGACCATGTTTCTAAGGACTTTCCTTTCCTTTCCCTTCTTTTCCCTTCTTTTCCCTCCCCTCCCCTCCCTTTCTTTCCTCCCTCCCTCCCTCCCTCCCTTCTTTCTTTTTCTTTCCTCTCCCCTCCCCTCCCCTCTCCTTCCTTCCTTTCTTCTTTCTCTTTCTTTCTTTTCTTTTTTTCTTTCTTTTCCTTCCTTCCTTCCGATGGTGAAACAGGAAAGGAGTTTATTTCAATGAGGCCAACACTGGAAAGACTGCAGACTAGCATCTCAAAGATTGTCTCTCCTTGTTTCTCAGCATATTAATATATCCTTACCACCATTTAACCAAGACCGCAGGCCAACCTGCCTACTGGATCTGCAGACACGCATAATATTTCCAAATAGATCTGGCAACAAAGAGATGTTCACCTTCAATCAAAGAAAATTTTAAAAGAAATGATTGGATCCATTCTTCATATATCAGGGTTTAAAATAACAATAATAACACTCTAGGTGAAGGGGTGTGGATAGGGGAGAGGAATTGGTACAGTCAGGGCTGGTAGAAGTATAAATTAGTGGAACATAATTATTATTCCCGTACCTATATTTTGAACAACATTAATTTCACTTGTAAGAATTTATTCTACAGATGTGCTCACTGAAGTGGACAATCATGTGTGTAAAAATATTTTGGGACTACTGCTGGTCACAGCAAGAATTATAACAATAGAGGGAATGGTGAAATAAATTATGATACACCTACAAAGTGGACTATTATGCGGTTCTTATAAAGGATACACTATATCTAAATCTATGATATTTATTGGTATACATGATATGATCTTATTTGTGTAACAGAAATATACACACAGACATTTGCATACGCATAGATGTTTTGAAGACCATACACTGAACTGTCTCTGTTCTTGTGTAGTGGAAATAAGGCAGGGCTGAGAATGGGGACTTTCGGTTTTTACCTGGTAAACTTCAGTATTGTTAGAATAGTTAAGATGAGCTTAAATTGTTATTATAATTTTAAATAAAATTAAAATGAATGATGGCATATCCTGTGAAGGGTGCCCTGAGCCCACTGATTAAAGGGGAAAAGAGAAGAGGCCTCAACTATAACAATCAATCAGGAAAGAAAAATAGGTATATTTTCACACAGAAACCCCACGCACAATGGTCCCTCTGCTACAGAAATATTCCATTTAAAGATGCAGACCACCCATGCTGAAAGTGAATACTTGTAAATAACTACTCACTACCAAGACGGTCTGTCTGCCCAGAATTACTGTGCTAAGTAACACAAGTATGTATACGCATATATGTATATCCAGCTAATTTTTTTCTGAATATAAAATTCACATAAGTCCACCGTAAAAACAGAAAAATCGACAAACCCAAAGATCACTACTATACCTGTCTCTAGGCTTCTGTAGCATTTCTTTATGCAGTGGGTTAAGGGTTTGCCTTTGGCTCAGGTCGTGACCTCAGGGTTTTGGGATTGAGCCCTACATCACCAGGCTCCCTGCTCAGCTGGGAGTTGGCTTCTCCCTCTCCCTCTGGCCTTCCCCCCCACTGGTATGCCTGCAGGCTGTCTCTCTCTCTCTCTCATACACACACACACACACAAATAAACTCTTTAAAAATAAATAAATAGATAGATAAGTAAATAAATAAAGGATCATGGTTTTACAACTTGTTTCCTTCTACTTAATGGTATTGCAAATAGTAAGCGGCTGGCTGGCTCAGTCAGTTAAGCAGTGGTCTCTGGCTCAGGTCATGATCCCAGGGTCTTGGGATAAAGCGCTGCATCCAGGCTCCCTGCTTAGTGGGGAGCCTGCTTCTACCCCCCCCCCCCGTTGCTTATACGTGTGCGTGCTCTATCTGAAATAAATAAATGGAATCTTAAAAAAAATAGTGTGGCATGTATCTTTCCATATCAGTAGACCTAGGTACACCTCACTCTTTTTAATAGCTACACAGTATTGCAATCTACTGATATATCGTAATTTTAAAAAATCAATCCCTTATTAAGGATTTACGTGCTTCTAAAGTTTTGGTTTTATAAGTACGACTTTATAAGTACGGCAATCAACCATCCATGTATATGAATCTTGGCACATGAGTACTTACATAGAGAGTCCCAGAAGTGAAATATACATAGCTTGTTTGAAGGGGACATTAAATTGTCACTATGACTCTATCTATCCAGGTATTATTTCCCATTTTTACAGAAGAGGCAAGGGGGCTCGGAAAGGCTTCATAACTTTGTTAGTGAGTGACTGAACTAGCTTCAAGCCCAGATCCTCTGAGTCTGAAACAGGCACTCTTCCCACTGCATACCATGTGCATTCACATTCAGGAGGTTAAAGTGAAGAATTCATCAGAAGTGAGGAGTGGGGCTGAACAAAGTGTCTTGAAGCCAGTACCCCTTGCAATGTCTCCTGCTGGGAGGAGTTGGGATTGGACGGATGGGGGGACATCTGTGTCACCACAGCCCAGAGCCTTCACAGTCCTGTGGTGTGCTCTCACGTGGCTCAGTGTGAGGGCTTCCCGCTTTATGTGTACCACAACCACAGTTTATTCTATACCACTGTCTTCCCAACTTTTTGAGTGCATTTCACCCCATGACCCAGGACATACACACACAACTACAACAATACTTCTACTTGCTATCTGCAAAGTATTGTGAAATTTTCTCTTTCATAAAAATTAACAATGCTGGTCAAAACCCCTAGTCTGAAAACTCTCCACTATATCCTGGAAGAGACCATCCTGATCTCCCTATGTAGGTGGGCAAGTGAAAAAGATGAAGGTCCACCCGAAGTCCTTATTCTGGTTTTCTTTCATGAGTTGGCCCCATCCACCTTCCCATTCTCAGCCACTTCACACATCCTCACTTGAGTCACATCCTCTGGCCCAGGCCAGGGTCAGTCCTGCCTGTCATTTTAGCCTTAAGAGCCTCCCCCTTTGGGGAGAAATCTCTGTTTTATTTAGTCCCTGTGGCTATCTATCCAAACAGTAACATCCCTTAGACGTCCAGCCCAAGTACAACCCTGGACATTCTGTAGCACATTTTTCTCTTCCTTTTCTATCTTCCAGAGCTTAATACACCCTCCTGCACATGGTGACACAGATTCTGTCTTGCATTGCTGCACGTGTGAGGCCGTGCCTCTGCAATGAGATCTCGAGCATTCCAGTGGCTGTGAATGATGGGTTGCTTCATTCTATCCATAGAGGATAAGACCTTCCACAGTAAAAGCATAGACTACAGCACACTAATAAAAAAGAAATAGGAATCAAGAATCTGGACAGGAAAAACTTAAATAAGAGAAAAAGTTCAAGGCCATGGCAAGAAAAAAAGAGAACATCAACTTTCACATCATGAAGGGCCACATCAATGTTATCGTTGAGCTCTGAATTTAGCTGGGAAGCTTCCTGGCAATCAAAGGTAAAAGGGGATTAAAGACAGAAATATAGACCAACGGAATAGAATAGAGAGCCCAGAAATAAACCCTTGAATATATGGTCAAATAATTTTCTTTTTTTTTTTTTTAAAGATTTTATTTATTTATTTGACAGAGAGAAACACAGCCAGAGAGGGAACACAAGCAGGGGGAGGGAGAGAGGGAGAAGCAGGCCTCCCGCTGAGTAGGGAGCCCAATGTGGGACTTGATCCCAGGTCTCTGAGATCATGACCTGAGCTGAAGGCAGAGGCTTAATGACTAAGCCACCCAGGCACCCCTCAAATGATTTTCAACAAGGAAGCCAAGATCATTCAATGGAGAAAAGAACAGTCTTTTCAACAAATGGTGCTCGGAAACTGGATATCTACATGCTAAAGAATGAAATTGGAAGTTATCTTACACCATATACAAAAATTAACTCTAAATGAATTAAATATCTAAAACTGTAAAAATCCTAGAAAAAAGGGGGGGGGGAACTTTGCAACATTGGCTTTGACAATTATTTCTTAGCTATGCCACCATAAAAAAAGCAGAGGCAAAAATCAAAGTAGACAAATGGGACATCAAACATATGAAATTCTGTGCCTCAAATGATACCATCAACAGGGTAGAAAGCAATCCACATAAAGGTGAAAATATCTGCAAATCATATCTGATAAGGAGTTAATATCCAGAATATATAAATAACTCCTACAACTCAAGCACAAAATAATCAAATAACCTGACTTAAAAATGGGCAAGAGACTTCAATAGATATTTCTCCAAAGATCATACGCAAACAGCCAAAAGCATATGAAAGGATGTTCAACATCACCCATCATCAAAGAAATGCAAATCAAAACCACAATGAGATTCCACCACACACCCATTAGAATGGCTGCCATAAGAAAACACAGAAAATAAGTGTTGACAAAGATGCGGAGAAAGTGCACCCCTGTGCGTTGCTGACAGCCACCATGGAAAACAGTATAGTGTTCCTCAAAAAACTAGAAATAAAATTACAAAAGAACCCAGTAATCCCACTCTGGATATATATCCAAAAGAATTGAAAACAGTAGCTCAAAGAGATATTTTGACATCATGCTTATAAAAGAATTCTTCATCTTAGTTGAAAGATGAAAGCAACCCAAATATCCACAAATGAAAAGTGGTATATCCACACAACAGAATATTATTTAGCCTTAAAAAGGAAGGAAAGCCTGTCACCTGCTACAACATGGTTGAACCTTGGGGACATTATGATCGGTGAAATAAGTCAGTCCCAAAAAGACCACTATTTTAAGATTCCGCTTATATGAGGCATCTAAAGTAGTCAAATTCACAGAAACAGAAAGTAGAATGGTGGTTGCCAGGAGCAGGGGTAGGGGGGAAATGGCTGCTGTTGTTTACACAGAGTTTACTGAGTTTCAGTTTTGCAAAATGAGAAAGTTCTCAAGATCCACATCTCGAGATGCAATGTGAATACACCTAACACTGAAGCATACTGAACTTTTTTAGTACTAAACTGCACATTTAAAAATGGTTAAGATGATAAATTTTATATGTATTTTACTACAATTTAAGACAAAAAGTAAAAGGGGAGACAATTACATAATTTTGTGATTAGAGAAGAATTGTACAATTACCCCAGGGATTTAGGGTTTTGCCTACGTTCTCAAAGAATCTTAAGCAGGGAGTTGTATTTCCTTCCCATCCAGTCTAGGGCCACAGCCACCCCTAGTAAAAACAACTGCACTTACCTCCTTGCTTCCAACCCTTTGTGAAATCTTTTCACTCTTCTCTGGGCCTCCTCATCGTCCCCTTGGCTTTGTAGTGCATTCACTCTTCTCTCTTGGCCTTAGAGCCTGTGATGTTCATCCCTACATTCAGCCCAGGCTTTCCAGTTAGTGCACCTCAGGGCAAGGGGCC
The DNA here is from genome assembly GCA_004023965.1 of Spilogale gracilis. Classification (NCBI taxonomy): domain Eukaryota; kingdom Metazoa; phylum Chordata; class Mammalia; order Carnivora; family Mephitidae; genus Spilogale; species Spilogale gracilis. The sequence goes on along the minus strand of PITA01007856.1, from coordinate 5,152 downwards.
TACATCTGGGACCCTGTCTAAATGGGGTGTGGGGGGGGGCTGGGATAGGGAGTAGATTTCACAAAAATGATGGAGAAATCAATGTTCTAAACTGTCTTCCTACAGCAAATGCAGTTAAAATTTCATTATAGATATAAAATTTATTCCTTACAATGCCATTTAATAAAAGCATTTCATTAAAGGGGCAGGACATCAAACAGAAAATCAGTGAAGACAAAATAATATCCAAAGATTTGTATTTTGAAGCTTTTTAAAGATTTTATTTATTTGAGAGAGAGACAGAGAGAGAGAGAGAGAGAGAGCGCACGTGTGTGCGAGCTCACTAGCAATGGGAAGAGGGCAGAGGGAGAGAGAGAAGCAGACTCTCCACTGAGCTTGGAGTCCGAAGCAGGGCTCCTTCACAGGATCCTGAGATCACCAACCAAGCTGAAGGCACACGTTTAACCAACTGAGCCAACCCAGGGGCCCCGAAGCCCTTCTCTTCTAAAGAAAATACTTGCTTTGTACACTTAGATAATCTCTTCTTCTGTGCCATCTATGTACATTTTACCAAGTGCTTGTTTGTGGTTACTTGTATCATTTTGTTTTCCCTGTTAGACTGTGAGCTGTATGAAGGCAGGAAATACATCTTACTCATCTCTGTATGTCTCATGTTAAGTAAGTACAAAATTATGTTTAGTGTTGGCTGTGCTTTAATGTATAGAAAGGTGTTAAATATTAGAGGCTATGCATGTTATTTAAACATACCCATTAATCAATATGAAAAATAACAGAAACACCTACAAAATGATACATTTTAAAAGTACTCTAGGAGATCCTTATATCCAAAAAAACAGACCAGAAATATTCACATAAATGAATTCACTTAGGGTGCTTGGGTGGCTCAGTTCGTTATTAAGCATCTGACTTCGGCTTAGGTCATGATCCCTGGGTCCTGGGACTGAGCTCCAGGTTGGGCTCTCTGCTCAGCAGGGAGTCCGCTTCTCCCTCTCCCTCTGCCCCTCCCCCAGTTCCTTATCTCTCCCTGAGCACCCCACCCCCTGCTCAAATAAATAAAATATTAAAAAAAAATTAATTCACTTAAATCATGGCTACATTTTGTAAATGAATCTTTTTTGGGGGGGAGTTTTAATCGATGGAACTTAATATGAAAATGTTGACTTCTTTTTATGTCGGTCAAAATTTAGATATTATTGCAGTATCATATTAGTTCTCAGAATGAACAAAGTGAGTAAATTACTGACTTCAGGGGCTATATTTTATCTGACAACAACGTATGCTGGCACAATGTAATACCCTTCACTTCAGCTTTGCATTGTTTACTGAATGGTACTAAATTGATTACTTGATTACTAGAATGGTATTTTTTTCCAAAAATATTAAAGGAAGGGCTCATCAATTTTCCAAAGGCCTCCCTCAAATTTTTAAAAATTCACATCATCCTTTTTGAGGCATCTTTCATGGTATTATCCTTAGCGATCCTTCTCCCCCCACCCCCCTTGAATCTCTATTCTGTTATTTAGGTGGTTTTTGAACATCACTTCCAAGGACTCCATGGAATCTTCCACCTTTTTGAAGATTTGCATTTTTACCCCACTGTCAATTTGATTTGCACTGTTTCCTGTTCACAACGCTGGAGAGAATGGTCAATGGCCGGCATAGATTAAGAGAGGGAATGTGAATGAGCGCTGATTTCTCAGGTCTGTGTTGTGTTATTTGTATTTTCTGTGGGGCCACTGATCATGATAACTTGGTTAAGAAAGCTCCTCTCCAGAGCTTTGCCCATTTGGACTTTCTCCATCTGCCCTCTCACAGAGTGATCACAAACCTCAAACCCTGTGCGGACAACCCTCCAACACAAATGGAGGGAGTACATCGAAAGTTCTCTTTTGTCAGACCTCAGAGAAGATAAGGGGGAACTTCCATACTTGCTCAGTTCATTCTGAAGTTTCGTAATTGTTGAGATTTGGAAAAAATAAATTGCTTCTCATGAAAATGATAGAGAACTTCTTGTAAAATTAACCATTCTGGGGGAGGGGAGTCAAAGACTTCATTAAAAGGGGTGTGTGTGTGTGTGTGCGCGTACAACGTGTGTGCATGTATGTGGCTTTCTCAAAGCCAGAAAGATGACTAACGCTGGTGAGGAAGCAGAACATCTCTTCCCACCAGGCCCATTTCAACCACTTGGGCCTTTGGAAAAAAAAAAAGTTTCTAGGATTAACTGCCTCAGCAGGAAAACTGCAAAGATGTCCGGTGCTAAGCTTACTAAATTTTATTATTCCACTTACTTGAACTAATGCATACCTTTGCCCCCCCATTTCCCCCCAAAACAGTTGTGACCGGAATACACTATAAGCAAAAGCTAAGCAACATACTCATATAAGTCCACTGCTGTAATTATTACAAAGAACATTAACTCAGAAAAGAAAACAGAAGTATGTTTTAAATTTTATTTTCTAACATTGTGCTTTAAATTTGATTTTCTAACATTTACAGAACTGGACAAAAACACTGAAGTGTACTTTATGAACAAGAAACGGAAAACTTTATTTTCTCAAATTAAGTAGAAGTTACTGTAAGAAACAATTGTCATTGTGTTGCAGATGGACCAATTATTTTTCTTCTGATGATTACTGTTTTGAAAATTATCAAAATATTATACAAACACAGTATATATAATATTGACCTCCTTTCATAGCCTATCAGGACTCAGACCTTGTTCCTAACTTCTTTCTCACGACATAATGCACTTTTCTTTTCCCCTTAATTTCCTAATAGGAAGGTTTAAAAAATTAAGTCATTTTTCAACAACATGTAAATATTGTTCACTGTAGTGTACCACCATGACATTTCTTTTCCTGTACATCTTTGTTTTCCTATAGTCAGTAATTATCTTTTGTTTTCATTTGCTTACATTTCTATGTGCTCACCACCATCGATCACCCTACTCTCCAAGAGAGCTAGCTGCTCACCTCCTTCCACACCTTAGACTACTTTTCGGCAGTATTCCTTCTAGACCCCTTGTCCTCTGGCTACAAGCCACACAGATGCATGACTAGCTTGTCGCAGGGTGGTAGTTTGGGGATTTCTTTTTACCACCATTTTGGAGATTCTCTTTCTGTCTTTTCTGCTTCCTGGATTCTGTCTTCCCTGTTCTCTTACTTTTGTGAAACAGTATCTTCCAGAAACCGCATGTGAAAGGATGCATGGGTGCACATTTTTTGAGACCGTGTTTCATGAATGTCTTTATATCACCTCCTCACCTGACAAGGTTGGAAATAACAATCCCTTGGAATGCTTCAGGCACTCCATTGTCTTGTCGTTTCCAACGTCACTTTCAAGGAGTTGGAAGCTATTTTCTGTCTTCATCCTTTCATCTCCCACCTCTACCCAGTCACACTGGAGGCTTTTTTATCTCAGGTTCTAAACTTCACTATGATGTGTTTGGGTATGGAACTTTCAGAAATGTCAGCTTTTTAATGAAGAATAATATACTCATAGAAGACAGCACAAATCATAATTATCAACTTGATGAATTTTCACAAAATTCACACATACTGCGGAACTAGTACCTAGGTGAGGAAACAGACTACTAAGCCCCTGCCTGCCCCTGGTGGTAACCACTATCCCAATTTGTAACAGCATAGATCCAGAGTTTGCCTGTTTTTGGATTTTTATAGAAATGAAGTTACACAATATTTATTCTTTTACTTCTGGTCTCTTTCACTCATCATGAACTTTGTCAGATTCAGCTGCTTTGTGAGATTGAGCTGCCCACGTAGGGGTCATTCATTCATTTTTGTTCATTATATGAACATACTGCGATTAACTTCACCCAATGCTAATGTTGATGGGCTTTTCATTATTTTCAGTTCTGGCTATGAAAGATGGTGGTGCCATAAACATTTCTGTACCTGGGCTTTGCTGAGAAGATGTATGCCCTTCTTTGGTTGGTGTGCCCTTTTGGCTTTTCCTCACACCAGCCAGTCCTTTTGGCTAGGGACTCAGCCTTTTCAGTCTAAATACTTTTTTCATTTTAGAGGAAATTTCTGGAACGACTTCTTTGGTAAATTCTTCCTTTTCTTCCATTTTTCTTTTCTGGCTCTTCTTTCTTTGTGGAACTCTAACGCTCATAACTTCCCTATTTTCTTTTGGTTTTATTTTCTGAGAGGACATCTCTCAGTATTTCTACCATGTTTTTGTTTTATTTTTTTCATCTCCAAAAGATTTAAAATTCTTTTTCTAATTTTAATAATAGCACATCCTGATATTACTTCATTGTTGATGTCTTCTCTCGCTGTAATATCTTACTTTCAGCCCCCATTTTGTTTGTCTCTCTTTGGGCCAGCTTTCCTCAAACATGTGGTGATCCTTGCCTGCCTTAAGAGTGAGGCATTTAAAAAATGGACTTGGAGCTTCAGGGGTGTGTGTGTGTGTGTGTGTGTGTGTGTGTGTGTGTGTGTGTGTGTGTCTGCCACACACAGGATGAGGAGGTGGGGTGCTGGCTACATCGTGGGGGTTATAGATCTTTCCTGTCTGGCAGGTTGATTTCCTCAGGAAGGAATCCCGCAATCTGGGCCACAAGCAGCAGAAAGGGTTGAGAGATCTTACTAGTCGCTATGAAGGATTTTACTTGATTGCCATTACTCAGTAAGATAATCCATCCCTGTCCTCAGTCTTGCCTGGCTGTCCGTGGGTCGAGAACTGCACTGCCCTGCATGGTAGCTGCTAGCCACATGTGGCCATTTGAATTTAAATTGAATTAAAAATTTAGTTCTTTAGTCACACTGGCCACGCTGACCGTTGAGCCACATGATGTTGGGCAATGCTGATATAAAATATTCCCTTCATCACAGAATATTCGGTCAGTGCTTGAGACTGAACCCCACATTTTATGCTTTGGGAGACGTAATTTCTTTAACTGTATTGTTGGACAAGGGGATCTGAAAGTTTGACGCCTTTTTTTTTTTAAGATTTTATTTATTTCTTTGAGAGAGAGAGAGCGCACAAGCATGGGGAGGGGCAGAGGGGGAGGGAAAAGAAGGGTCCCTGCTGAGCAGGGAGGTCGATGATACAGGGCTCCATCCCAGGACCCTGGGATCACGACCTGAGCCGAAGGCAGACGTTTAACCGAGCCAATCAGGTGCCCCTT